>CAJUYI010001218.1:0-11960 GCA_910591695.1 Galerucella pusilla
TGCTCCACTCTCTCCACACATGAAACAATGGTCACCTTACTATGGATTCCAGGACACACTGGAAAAGAAGGAAATGGAATAGCAGATGAACTAGCAAAGAGGGGGGCTGGATAATATTGGAAGGAATAGGTGAAGCCGAGAAAAAGAGAAGATCTTACCATTGGTTTGCTTCCTCCGTTCGAGGGTTCCCTATTTTTAGGTTCCCTATTTTTAGGAAGCACGTTACCTAGGAATAACATTTTTTGATCTATTGATGGTAATTGAAAGGTGATAATTGGAGAAACTCGTTTTGTTTTGATAATTTTTTACTTCACAGATAAGTGAATAATTATTGGAGTAATATTAAAAGAAAATGATGTTTTTATATCAACAGGATCAATAAACCATGGACTACTCTCAAAATAATCAGCTGATCACTTTATTGGGATGAACGCAACCAATGCTGTATCAGCAGTGTATGCAGCAACCTGAGTTGTTGATAGCGGAAGATACAACAATTGCTTAAATTGGTTTAATTTTGGCTGCTATTTACTGTTTGAACCAATTATTGGAGGATAAACAGTTGAATGAATATAATTCATCCTTTTCCCATCAAAAATTAATAACGATCCTGCAAGGACTGATATTACACGTGTTCCACAAAAAAACACATACATCAATATTGGATATTTTCTTAACTTGAAATTTTTTTATATTGGAAGATTCAGCTGAAGTTATTTTTTTTTCATTTCCTTACAAATTACTTTCCAACAAAAAAATGAAGTTTCTTTAGTTTCGTTTTTTCTAGATAATTATTTGTTTTGAGGAAATCCAATGTTCAATTCAATCTCACATCTTTTTCACTAACAAGTCCCAAGTTCATAAAAATGATAATTCATTCCATCGAAGATATACAGAGTGTTCCAGAACTTCATACCAAAAACATGAGAGATGACAAAGGAATTAGGAATAATGATAGTGATCAATATGATCCATTTGATGCTAATCGTGAAATAATATTCCTGTGATGTTCAGAATTAAAATATTATTTAATAATTATGGTCACTAACTTTTATTAATGACGCAAATATTAGTGAAGAAAATATGAACTTTAATTATTGAATTAATTCTCAATTACATCAAAACTGACAATAAAACTTCAATCTGACAATATTAAAATAGCAATATAATCTGTAACTAGTCATTAAACAAACAAAACTAACTGCAACCTTGGTGTGATGAATCTGGACTCCTTACAATTCCATTTCTGTCCAAGAGCAATCTCGTGATACCTTCATAGTTTTTTTTATATCTTGATGTTGGCAGGTCTCGCGTTTGCAAGTGTCTTATACTACAATCATTAGTAACTGAAAGTACCTGAATAAGCTATCCTCCAGATTGTGGATGCATGCTGATTTATTTGTCTGAAAGTAGAAATGTATGTGGAAGTATAAGGTTACATGGAATTGAATCAATATTCAACCGTATATAAACAACATAAATACACACTTGCTGACTTTATAAATATATCTTCACTACTTTTCTAGCTCAGGTACGGACTGAGTAGAATGGTTGATATTTTACTTCCAAATGACACAGCCCGATTCCTCATTTCAAAAGTGTTAAACAGTAGAGATGGAAATTTATCTATTAAATACGGTTAAAAATACCATTTACTACTTCTCATAGTAGTCTTATAGTGTATCACATGACAATACTATTTTTCAAATCGTTGATATCAGGGATCTGTGTGTTGTTGAACTAATCACTCAAGGTAACCCCATAACCAGAAATCACATGAATTTAATTCTGGAGATCCTTTGCTACCCTCATTCATTTATTCGATTGAATTGTGCCCAATAGCCCAGGCACTTGAACTGATTGTACTATGTCCAATGTTATCTACTCACATTCCAGATTCCTGTCTTTTGTATAGGCCACTAGTTTGACTTGACGAACTTTTTTTCGAATCTATTGGTTCAAGGAAAAAACTTCAGGAGTAAAAAAAGTTTTTCAATACAACAAACAACAAACATTGAATAATATTTTCATTTCACAAAACTCAATCAAAAAAAGATTTGACATTAAGTGAAGTGAGGATTGATATCGGCCCTTTTATTATGTAACAGGAATGTTGAAAAAATACGGTTATTAGTAACTACCTTCACTTAAATATGAGGAAAATGAATGAATAAGTGAAAACTCAATTTCACTCAGCACCTTTTCAGGTGAAGGGGCGGGCTGAGGAAATTTTGTCGTAGGAATCACCTCCTAGACTCAATACCATGGATTTAGAAATGCATCAATAACCACAAAAATGTTTTTTGACAGAGAAATTTTATGATTTCGGGGGAACTATAATTATGTATTTGTATAATGTTATATTTTCATCAAGGTTAGCTATTAATCTCTATTTGCAACACACAACAGTGTGATATTTCTTGTTTGTGCATTTGTGAAGTATAATACAATATTTTGCTTTCTCCGTATACCCTATATTATGACGTTATTTTCATCTTACCTATGAAGAAAGGAATGAAAATGTGGAGACAAATATTTAAACATAATTTAGTGAAACGGCAGGTGGTATTTTTGCAGTAATTCACCGTCGAACGCGTTAGCTCAGGCGTAAAACTTAATTCAACAAAACTTTTGTATTCCTGTTTTCTCAAAGTGCCAGCTCTAACGATATCACGCTCAGTGAATTTATGGAAGTAGGTTCACCTGCGAGAGGTAAGATATGAATATTAATAAAAGTGTCAGCTGGTCCTTAGAGTGAGAAAGAGGAAAAAGCGTGAGAAGAGATAAATGCAAATGAAAGTGAATCTTGGATTAGGAGTATATATTTCAGTTGATTTAGAAAATGCAATCGGTAGAAACAGCTTAATACAAATTTGCTTTATGGATACACATTAATAAAAAACTGTATGGAATATAATTTGGGAGCTGCATCGTTTCAGATTCAGTAGGAATGTGCTCGTGACTTTATTTTACAGACGGAGCACTTACCTACATGGGGTGCACAAAAACTCTCCTGTCAAACGCAAACTTCAGATACTAGATGTGAGTTTATGTCCATCTTACCTAATTCACACTCATCCAAAAGTTTCTCTTGAGAGAGCTGGCGCCCTTCGAAGATGACGCTGCTATGTTGGTTTTTTAATGATGTCTACAAAATCGTTCCTCACAAACTCAAAACATTCATTATGTTATAACTCCAAGTGTTCATCAATTATCATTTAACACTATGTAACACTAAATTTCTCCAGAATTCATTTGTATATGTGTTCCGTTAACTCAAGTGGTATATCAATTATCGGCGAAAAGGGTGTTCAAATTTGCCGCTGATATTTCGAATTTAGTTTTTTCAAAGCCGCTAGGTGGCGCTGGAATACATTTATTGGTAATGACCATCTTCATTCGATCGTATGTACATGTATAACGAGCAGAGAAAGTATGGCGAGTCCGTGGCAATCGACTGTGCTTACGAAAAGAATTCCTTACGATCCCTCTGTTTTTGAATGGGATGAGTTTTAAGGGCTCGAATATGGTGGTTTTCGCTCGTAAATAGAGGTTTTAAACGGCGACATTCCACCAAAAATCCACTTACAGAAAATGCACAGGGAAATATTAATCATTAAAAAAGGTACAATTTGGTTCACAACCATTTTTTTCTCATCTCCGGTATTTTCAGAGATATTCTAAGTATAGAGCGAAAAATTAGGCATTTTGAATTGGTTGAGCTTCCTGGATGTATTAATACATGTATGCAGAAGATCAGAGAAATGTGGATATCAATTTTAAGTGGGTACCGACCTTATTTTAGTCGCTCAATTCCCATGCTAGAGACTTTTTTTCTTATTTGACAGGTCTAATTATATACCTACTTTGAAAATATTCCATGAATTTTTCCCGACTTTATTCGACTTCAAATCTTTGAAATTATTTTCATTATATTTTAATTATATGAACGTGCCACCTCAGGAACTGGATTCAATGAGGTGGCTAATCGTTCTAGTCTCCTGTGACCTTTTCAGATCTATGGTGACCTCGTCCTATGGTACCAAAGCTACCATGACCTTGCAAATAGTTTCCAAGTGCATTTAAGGTACCTTTGCAATCTCATACTAGCACAGAATTCACCTTCATGGAACCGAGTGCCTTCAGTGCAGCTTGACTATCTGTGAAGATGGCAACTGAGTAGTATGTCCTTTTCGGCCTTTCGGTTGTCTCAGCCTGCATGGGTACACCTTTCTACCAGTCTTTCCTATTTCGGAACACACTATTAGAGCTATTTCCTGGCTATATATCGTGGACATTGCGACAGTCAGTACTGTGCGTTTGACTTGTGTGTGTTTGCAAGAGTATGTGTATTACAGATCTGCTACTATATATTTTTGCACGTACCGAGGGCATTGGTATATTTTTGTGTGATCTTTTCAAAGTAAGTTTTCCATGGAATCCTTCGGAGCGAATCATCCTTTCTTCCAATTTTGTCAAAAATAAAATAAAGCCTTTTTAATATTTCTAATACAACAAGCAATATTTATTTCCCATCATAATAAACTTTATCAAAGCAAACGTTATGAACATGCAATTTAGATAATACGACGTACATCTATGAATTGCAGCTATGACGTTTTAATTATATACAGTCAAATATAACTTTCGACCCAAAAGAGAAGGGTTTATCAATTTACAAGAGTATAATATATCTATCTAGTAATACAATATCGAAGTAGATAAGTCAAGGAGCTGCATAAATCACGTTTCGTTATAGTTGAGACCACAAAGCACGTTGGCACTCTTTTTACAAAAGCAAGTAAGCTCAATGTTATTGAAAAACATTCGAAAAAAAACCAAATGGCCCTATTTCGCTACGTTCGTTTGTGTGCTTGTCAAGTCAAGTGCTCCGTCATTTTTAAAATTACAATATTTGTTTCTCAATCATCAAACGAATACAAACCTATGACGTAACATAATAATTCAAAATCCTAGATAAATTACATTCTAGTCTCCTTTTTCCTCAATCTCTCAATACCAATTTAATTTGGGAAATTTTATTATCAATCTTGAATATCCAAACACCATACTATATACTTTTCAATCTCGGAAATTTATAGTCAATTTATTAAGCAATCACTTATTAAGTTTATTGGATGTGGCTAGTTAAACGGAGTTTACTCTGGTTTCAAACTCAAGTTAAATTTAATGGGTCCGTAACGAATCGATAACGAACAAGTCTTGACATGCACGGCACTCCAACTTGATAAAAATTGAGTTATTATTAAAAAAGCTGCACAATTATGAAGCAAATTGATCTACACCAGGCGCTCCCAATTTATAGCGGGCTTTGTTTGTTCTAATTTGTTCCCGTTTTTTTGTCTGAAAACTCTCGGGTTAATGGGTTCATTGTTGAAATATCGCATCAAATATTTAGAGTGACTAAGATCTTGGAGCGAGCGGATTTGAGAAATGTTTCATTCCTTTGGAATGTTTCCAATTTATTTTGAGAATTTTCACACGAAAGTTTGTATTTTTCAGTAAGCTAAGCTTCTTTGAAAGTTGCTAGCTTGGATATTATGTTTAATTTGCTTTTAATCGCTTGTGACAATTTTTTGTTAGGTTAAAGTTCTCAGTAGACAAGTAGAATATAATTTTCATAACCACCAAGATCGCATTACCTAATTATATTGCATTTTCATTCGTGAGGTTGAGTTAAAGAAATCTCAAGGGACCACTCTTATGATATTGGATTTCGAAAAAGCCAATCTTTGTAGGGAAAGAATAATATGCTTTTAAGACGCTACTCTAAGACTCTACTGATTCAACACTCTCTGAGGAAGGCGAAAAGGTTAGCCTTGATCATTCAAGGTTTGTTTTTATCTCATATGAAATCGTAAATTCATATGTCAGGACCATGGGGACTAGGACTAGATTGTCATTACATTGTGTCAATGTCGCGATGATTTATTGATATAAGCACAGAATACACCAGCCAAACAAGAAACGAAAGCCGGCGTAAATCCTTTGAACTTTTGGGGGCAAAATTTCGTGACCTTCAAACTGACGTTGACAGATAACTGATCAAGTTACACTGAGAAAATTGTTAAGAAAATGTGAATTAAATGTTAACTACACGCAAAAAAGTGAAACCAAAAAATCTCATATAATAATTGTTTATTTTTATGACTTGTTTCATACTCAAAACCCGAAAATCGTCACAAACAATGACGCACACCAAGTAGGCTGCGAACTATAGGCACACAGGCAATAGAATTACGACCTTGGTGAAGTGAGCGCAACTTAATTTTTTGGCCTTTACTATATGTTTAGAGTATGATCAGATGAAAGGACCAGCCCTATTCCTTCGATTACAGATACAATTTGGGTTTTTCATAGTTATACACCCGGTGGAGTTTATAGAGAGAGAGAGCAACGGTCATGAATTTCCCTTGTGGTTTTTAGCCAGCTTAACATAAATAAAAGTTTCCGTAGCTCATTTTAAATACAAAATTCAAATATTTAAACTAGTGCAATTTGAATTTAAATATAATGATACTTAGTGAATACGAATCATGAAACTGATTACATACATTTGTTTCGAGAGTATTAAATTCAACTGGAACGCTATATAGACAAATATAATAATTGTGTGAGCCGTTATACAGAGTTGAATTGATTTTTCCTACCTATTAACATAAATTCAAAATGGTTTTCAAATTGGAAATTACGAATACCTAAATACGCCTAATAACAAACATTTTTCAGTGTTCGCTGTAATCCCTCTAACAATGACTTTATTCGCTTTAAATCGCAATAAAACATCGATAATCTGATATTCAATCAAATTTTGTATGGATCACATAAAACAGAAAATTGCCAACGTGGAAAATTTCAGCGTTTCAGATTTTTCCATAAACGTGTACGGTAAAGATAAGGTCTTTGTTGTTGTAGTCTTTTATATTGCTGGAATATCGATAAAAAGCGGTGGCAATGGAAAATCCAGACCGATTGCTTTATGTATTGTTTGAGAAATTACTTAATGTTACAATGTTTGGGAGACACACTTTGAGAGATATAAAGAAGTGATTTGGTTCTTTGAAAGACAATAATCCAATAATATACTCTACTAGTGGTGCTCTTATATGAAGAAATACGTCAATCAATGGAATTATTGTACAAAATGAAGGAAATGAGAAAATAGCTATTTATGCCATCAGTTACGAAATGCCTAATTTTGTGTAACGCGTGAGATTTTTGCGGAACGAACGAAGTGAGTTTCGCAAAAACGAACACGAACACCAAAAATATGGCGGAAAGTAGTGTTAAGCAGCCCAAAAAATTCATAACGCCACGATTTTTGAAGATTTCAACCATCTGTCACTTGATGACAGAAGTTTTTTTATATTCTCCTATCTCTTGGTTTATTCGCTGGAAGAAAAACAGTTGTGTGTCACACAAGCAGGAAACGCTTTGGCATCCCTCTATATTATCCAATAGCAATAGTCTTAGGCTGCTAAAGCTCATTCACCGCCCTTGTGATACAATATACTATTGCAAACCAATTTGCCACTCTACCCTGTACTATTACCTACTTTCCATCGTAATAATTCACGTTAAATAATCATTATAAGCCCCTTAGAAACCTCATTTAGATTATAAAACTTTGCAGATAGTAAATCATTGTATTTTCTGACATTTACCTTGTGGAATAGACACGAAATATATCCAGGAAAGAACAAATTTCCCCGTTTTCTAACACTCTCGTTTTTATCCACAATCTTCTGACATGAAAGTCGAGGAATAAAACTTATCTTTTTACACGTATATCAAACGAAATTTGTCTGAATCGTCTCTCAGTTACAAGTCTTGGAACGATAACATTTGTATTGTTCTCCCTCGAGAATTTGATCTCTTCACAAAAAAGTACAAACCGGGTCTTTTATTCTTAATTCTGGAAAACTCTTTCAAAAAAGAACTGTGGGTGAATGCTCGTTTCTGCGACAAAACTGCTTCAGGATTAGGTATAATTTGACTATTCTTACCTGTGCTGAATGTTGCAGTTTGTTTGAAAGTGCGCTTGTGTCAAGTGGTAATGAACTGATTTTCAATAGTTAGTGCTTTTAGAAGGAAATATTTGTTGCTTAATGGTGAATCAATGATAAAATAATAGTTTATTAACCACTATGCAAAACACGCTTTTCTACACAATTTTTAATGCGCAAAGCAGGCATTTTCTTAATTCTTTTGATAACCGTTGGAAAAGTAATGCAAAAAGTACATGCTATGGTACTTTTCCTCAACGGAATGTCAAACAAAGCTACCTATGACCTGTCAACTTTTTAGACAATTCAACCTAATAGTGAATTTCTTATTGGTGTACAATTTTTAAACTTGAAACCAAAAGTAAAAAAAATATTTCTTCCATTATTCTTTTTAATTTATCAATTATGAAAACATTAACCCATCAAGAATTATTTCAGGAATTTCAGGAACCTCGTTGAAGACTAGGTTCTCAACGCCAGACCTTTCCGTCCTTTCTTTTAGAGACAGAAAAAAAACTGTAACCTGTTACAGAAAACACCTTTGGGCTGCTGCGTCACCTGTCAAAGGTCGACAGACTGGAGTGTGCGAGATGTGTGAAGTGGAAGATGATATGAAACATATGTTCAGATGCTGGAATGACGAGGTGGTGCCGAAGAAGTTGGAAATGAAGAAGCAGATGATGGAGGTGAGTGGCGTAGTGGAGAGTATGATTTGAGAAAGAGAGGGACTTGATATGGCATGTGACAGGTAGGAGTGAGAGAAGGGAGAAGATGACGGAGAGAATGTGAGGGACCGCCTATCTTCTTGAAGTATGCTAGGGTAGTGATTTCGAGGACGGGGTAACGGCGAATTTGAGGAGGGTTTGGTTGGTAGTAATTCTCTTTCGGATGAGTCCAGCACATCTAGGACCCATTTGACATCTCCCATCTGGGCCCGGAAAAAAACGTCCTATATCTCAGAGGTATTGACATTATAAAAAAAATTTCATTCAAAAGTTCCAGAGAATGTATAATTGATCTGCAAAAATGAGTGGATGCATTTCATTGATTAATCCAATATTTCAAGAGTTATCGGCCGAGATGACTTTCGTCCTAAAGTGCAAAGTTCCCGGGAAATCGTTGCCAAGGAGTGAGCATCCGTAACCAAAACACGCGACTTATTAAAAGCAAAAATAAAGAAATATTAACAGAAAAAATAAAAATTATGGAGAGAGAGGAAGGAAAAGAAATAAGTAACAGGATCTCCTTAATGGCCCGCAAGAGCTGGAGGAACACATGGAGGAGAATGACGGAGTTGAAGCCGTCATCAACAGAGCAATAGATAAAGAAGAATTGGAAAGTTACCAAGAAACGGAAAAATGGATATGCACCCAGATCCGACAAGACTACGGCAAAAGTTATAAAAAGCATAGGTTTAAAAGAGGGAGATACATTGTATGGAAAGTAGAAACCTTGCCTACGGCATGGGAAAGAGCATTGATAGTACTGATCTTTACAAAAGGATACCACAAAGACTGCAATACCTACCGAGATATCACAGTACTAAATACATCCATTGAAATACTGGAAAATATCAAAGAAAAAAATTAGACTGAGTATGGAAGGATCACTGGAAGTAACATATTTTCCCAATAAAACAGATAACTGGCGAAGCAACTGAAGAGGAAAATGAATATTTTTATGACATTTTTGGACCTAGAAAAAGCTTTTGATGCAGTTCCAAGACATAAATTATGGAAAATACTTACGGATAAATAGTGCAATTATAAGATTATCAGAGAAAATGTATGAGAACAATGGAAACGCAATTATAAAAACAATATGACATCACAAATATTCACTACAAATACGACAAGGAACAACTTAAGCCCGCTATAACATCCATGTCTGAAATAGTGAAGAAATGTAACCCATTAACAAAAAATTATTGTGTGAGACACTCACAATTACAAAAAGTGAATATAACTGAAGGAGCATTCGCAGATGATGCCATATTGCTGGATGGAAGAGAAAAATAGACATGAATGTATGGAAAGCAGTAATGAAGGGAAAACCAACAAGAAAGAGACAAAGGTAATGATAATCGGAAAGTACAGATAAAACTCAACCATCGACATCGATGGAGAATAAATAGAGCAAGCAATATTCAGGGGTGAAGTTGGATGAAAGAGGGACGCAAGACGCCGATATTAATAATAGAATTTAGAAACAAATGAACTTTACCATACAGTTTACATAAAATTATTAATAAAAAGGATATTTCAAAGCAGACGAATATAAAGGTTCTTAAAACTCTATATCGACAAATAATAACATTTGGATGTGAGTCTTGGGTCAGAACAACAGAAAAGTAAAATACAAGCAGAGAAATTAAATATCTTGAAAGAGCCATAGGTGCATCCAGCTGGGGAGTATAGGGGAATATAAGAAGATACCTAGAAGTACAATCCACATTGGAATTTATACAAGGAAGACAGCTGGTTTGATGTGTTTATAAATAAATTATACATGATAAAGTTCTACATAGTCTAGGATCTAACAAGTGACTATTAAGTATCGAACTTTTGACTCATATACAAGGGATATCGTAAAATCTGCGCACTTAAGTGATCACCCTGTAAAACACGCATAAATTGAGAAAACGCGTCACGTAAAAATCATCCTCAGAATGTGACGTCTTCGGAGAGGTCCGTAAACAAAATCCTTTCGGTACATATCGACTTTCTTTCAAAGTTGATGCAGGGCTGTCTTTATTATTGCCATTGACATCATGGTTGTGATGAAGCTTCTAGTATTGAAACACAAAGAATTGCGAGATTTTGTACCCTCACGTGGAGCTAAAATAAATAAGGGATGAATCTTCGAAACGGTGGAAGGAAAACGGCCAACTAAATAAGTATAGAGTATAGAGAAACTTTCATAAAATGGGTTTTTTTGTGTTCAGTTTTAGAGGTTCTGGAATCACAAAGTTTGAGTTTTGTGGAGCCAAATTTGCGAAAATATTCTTCCGTTTTTCAGTCCAGTAGTTGTAGTATTGATAAACCCACAATATTGTCATAATATGGGTATTATTTTTCTATTCATTTTCTCAATGTTTTTATTTATATTCATGCTTCTGAGCTGTTTATTCAGGTGGACTAACAAATTCAAATTGCTGTGAATGCTGGATAAAGCTACCAAAAATATTGCAATTTGGTTGTTACGGGGTGGTATTTGACGTGGATCGGCCTCTCAACTAATGGTGTTGCTGGTCACTCGGAGGGTCATCTCACAGGAATAAAACAACTACCTGTAGCACTGGGATACGTTCTATTTATTACTTAAACTTACTACTATACATTATACTACTTATTACTTATGAATTGTGATATTCACATTCTAACATTCACATTAACATTAACACTAATTTTAATTGTTCTTAAAACACTATTGACCAATAGGCATCACAATATCATTATCTTGTCTATTGTTAAACTTCCAACAAGACAGCTGTCAAAAATATAATATTTTTCAAAGTGTAAAATAGGAGGCGTTTTGGCTCATGGATTAATGAGTAATTATTTTCATAGTATAATAATTATTGGTACATCAATGGGTTTATATTCATGAATTTTGCTATAACCGTCCAGTAAGTATTCACACTATTCTTCCACCTCTTTTCTAATTAACACTGTAGTTTCCTTTCCAATTTCCAAATCGCAACAATTCTTTTCGAAGTAAAAAACGAAAACGTCAATTTTCGCGTAATAGACTAGCTTCTATTCATTCATGGATGGCGTCTGGATAAATATTTGCCTAATGTTTTACTTCTGAATGATTCTAGTATAAAATCTTTTAACCAAATTCCACCATTAATTGGTGTATGCATTCTTATTCGAGTCCCGGGGAACGTCGATCAATTAGTTCAAGATTTAAATCAATTCAAATTTTCTT
>CAJUYI010001218.1:27322-62258 GCA_910591695.1 Galerucella pusilla
AAAAAAACCGTTACCTACATATTTCAAACTTGCTACATTGTATAACCCTGCAGTGATAAACTGTTCACTACAAATCTGCGCTATTTATTGTCATCACAAGCGTTCAACGTGGGAGGGGCAACGGGTGAATTTGGTTACATACAAATCGCGATGTCAGGCGATTTTGTCAAAATTCAGTTTTTCGACCAAAATTACCGATGGAACAATTAAAAGTACAGGCAAAAAATTATCTTTATTGATCAGTGTCAGTTTAGAGATAGGGATTGAAAGATGATGGTGAGTGTCTCGTTATCTTCATAAGTTCATGGTCACTTAGGTACTCATGCTTTGGCTAACTGGAAACTACTGTTTAAGTTATTGTTAATTTTATTCGTGATATGTCATATTCAATTTTAGTTGCAGAATTTTTGGTCTAAGTAGAAATCCTGTTAATACCCAGTGGAACATTTTTGCACATCTACGAACCATCTAGGTCGCTGTCAGAGCCTTCAGCATTTTCAATCTCGGCCAAGTCCTTCAAGATGCGGAAGTCGCTGATTGAAGACAAACTCGCACCGCATGGTTTGCGACGTTTCTACCTGGCATGCTATGTATTCGCCTGTTTTTCTTCTCAATCAGATGATGACGCACTCCACTGCGAATCTCGTGCCTGTATGGGGTCAACCGTCCAGATTCGGAACTAATATTACTGTCGCAGACGGAACAACTAGCGACTTCACGAGACACTACAACGCATTTGCGGCTCCTTAAACTGTGCATATTATTCAAAATTTTGAATGGGAATTTTCTCAAGAAGGTGGAGGAAAAATAACCATTCCATTCACCCTTCCCGTCTTTAAAGAGTATTTCCCTTTCCAATCTTTCACATTAAACATGTGCAGTTTATGGAGACACGAATGTCTTTCAGCGTCTCGTAGCGACTGTGTAAAAGTCTCTTTCCTTCATCTCTATTTTTTTCCTTCCCAAGATTTCTAGGCGTCCAACAAAAAATGGCCTCGATATTTTATTCTCCTCGCGCTTATGTTTGCTGATCCCCAAAATCTATTGAAAAAAATTCTCTTCAATTTGATGCTTACGTGGCTTATAACCTTAAAAATACACAGTTAAGACGCACTGGAATGAAATGAAGCAGACATCTTGTGTGGAGTGGATAGAGCTAGATAGTGGCAAATTTTATCTGCAGGTTATCGCTTTAGAACCGAGAATACAGGGAGATTCACTGGTATTTGAGGGATTGTTAGACGTTGTTCAATGATAACTGACAGGGCATAGATTGAAGTGACATAAGCGTACTAGATGTATTCTAGTTATAAGGAACAATCTACATAAGACTAGATTTACAAGGTAAAACCACACGCTCTTCATAATTTTTGTTCTGATTCAAAAATTTGTCGTGTGTTCAGTTCCTGAAATAGAATCACTCATGATAATGATAAAGATCTACATCGATTAATTACAATAAAAAAGCTTTTCTAAATATTCAAGGGAAATCTCGCTGTAAAAGTTAGTGGGTAATAATCATTCGAGTGGTTTTCAACAGCCATTAAAACCCATCGTATATGTCGTTTCACATGTGTAGAAAGCTTCGATATATCCCCTTGTCGTGAAATATATGGAGCATAAGCTATAACGGATGTCTCCTTTTACAAAGACAAATATCGATTTCTCTTTTATATACAATTTTATATGAGAGTTGGCGGAATATTAAGATGCCTAAAATGTATCAGAAACATAAGTCTTATATATTTTTTTATTGGTGCCACGTTCTGTATAACGGCGGATATTGCGTGACCGAAGCGTTTTTGACTTCGAAAATAAACTGCTTTGTATTGGGAACACTTTGAAATACCAGACTGCATGGGAAGTTATGAAAAAAGCTTGAAGATCCACTAAAAAGCGGTAGAGATATTCACGTCGGAGGCTCTTACTAGAAAGTCAATTCCCCGAAAGTGAATGAATATTATAGAGAGGTTCATCTTCTCAATGGTCACAACAAAGCTTCACATACGAGAAACGTGGGGGCAGGCAATAGTCACTTGTCCTTCAAATGCTGGAAAACGGGACAAAATAAACTCAAAATAAGCCCAGCTTCGTTTATGCTCAAAATTAGATAGGAAATACTTCACTATTATGGAAGAGTGGGCAGATATACAGAAAATGCAATGGTATAGCTGTCAAATAACCAAGGAATAGAAGTATGCGCCCTCTTAGACATAGACATAGGTTTTCACAGTACTGCACATGGAACAGAAGAAGTGTGGACTGCTTAACAATGGAGTAGCATCCCCGTTCACGTAGAGCAATTATTGCTTGGATTTATAGGACTAGCCGATTAACGACAAGTGACAACCTCTCCAGAATTCAAAGAAAAACCTGTTTATGCAATAAAGGATGAAATGAAAATAAGCTTAATGGTGGCTATCGAAGTTGTTTTAAATTTCAAGCCACTACTACAGGTGATGGTAAGACATAATACTTTTTTTAGGAATCGGAGAGCCTGGAGCATGCCACAGGATGGTTTGAGAAAGAGTGTGTAATAAGAAGGAGTGAGTTGCCGTAACCAGATTTGGAAAAAATGCCATCCAATGGTATACAGATGGGTCTGAAGCAGTCGGATGGACTGGAACATGAGTGTATGGACCAAAAATTGAACACAAAGCTTTCGGAAAAACCTCTTTCAATAAATACTACACATGGAGGTTTCCACTAAAAAAAAATGGTTTGATAATTGTCTTAAAAATGTTTCGAATTGTGGAGCCGTAATTGGCTTATTCTGTACAAAAATGTTAGCGGTAACAGCGCTGTAAATCTTCAAGGTCGAGAGATGTTACGAAAAAGCTATTCTGTACGCTTTTGATGTAACTCACATCGATGTAATAACATTTTCGCTTCCGACCCAAATTTTCGACGTTAGGAGTCCTTCGACACTGTTTGTTATAAGTTGAATTGTAAATTTTCAAGAAATGAGTCAAAATGAACATCAATATAATCCCATTTTTGGGTCGGTGTGTATTAGCAATATTGAAACAAATAAATTAGCCAAACTTTAAGGTATCAATTGAAATAATTTTTAAGGAATTATATGCGTATAGAAAGAAAAATATTACGTGACTCACAAAATCTGTTTGATATACCGGAAGACCTTTTCATTGCCTATTGCAAGCTAAATAAAGAAATTAATTTGATACTTAGAGCCACATGCAAAAAATCCAGGAAATGCAAACGCCATCCATTTTTTGAATAAAAATGATAAATGAATAAACCCACTGATAACGTATCTACGTATAATATAACGATAACCTAAAAATTCATCTTCCTTCTGGTTCCTTGACCTCTTGCTTCACATCATCCGACCAATAACTTGAAAATTAGGCAAATTCTACTACTCAAAATAATATGAGTGAAGTTAGCTGCGATATTGCGCTGCCAATAATTTTTTTACATCGGGTTGTTCAGAATACGATTTTCTTAAGCCACGACCTTCAAAACATACATTGGCGAAATCTACAGCATTTGTCTCCATAATATTTGATTCGCCCTCCTATATTTGGGTTCACATGGGAGTTTACTTGATACATCACATCTACTATTTTTTCGAAGTAATGAAATAGCATGCCTATCATGAGAATTTGGACAGAGCTATTTATCTAGGAATATCAAACACCTTGATAAAACTAGCACTAAATAATATCCACGACAATAAAAAATTTAAGCTTGGTACAAACAAGCTAAAACCTCACCTCAAACACGATACACAATATCAAAAATTATGTTCACCATCAACCAAAGAAGATACCGCGAATAGGGATAGATAGGCATCTGCATAAGTATTGACTATTGACCACTGAGTTACTTTTTTTGAGAATCATCCCAATGCCGGATTATTGTAAACCATTTTGGAGGTCTGTCATATTATGTTTAAGGTGGCACATTCGCCTTCCGGGTATTGTTCGCTTCCATTCTCCTCCCAGTTCCTCACAGTCAGATAAGATGTGGGTGTCGTTCTCCATGCCACAAAATCTGCAACTAAGCCCCATTTTGTTAGGTGATCTTTGAAGGGGAACTGAACCGTTAGATAATTTTAGTCAATTCCTACCGATATTTGGTAGTCCTTCGGTCCGTTTGACACATATATTCCCGAAGAGGGCTATATTTTGTACCTACTCGGAGTGTCCCACCACTGCAGTCTGTTGACTTTGTACCCATTTTTGTATTTGTACTTTATTGTTCCAGACTATCATGCTGTGAAAAATGAAGACGGTTTTGAACATTTGCTATACAGTTCTGCACGTGGCGTGTGATACACTCGTGTATTTCAAGTCACAAAGAAGCGATGACTAATCTTAGGAAGCTTTCAGGAGATTACACTGTAGAATAAAAACATGTTTATCTTCATAATTCTACCTACATATTTGAATTTCATTTTTTTGAAATTTTCAACCAACTTGTATATGTATACCCCGTATATCAATTTATAACGCAATGGCCTCCAAAATACTTCTAGCAAGGATTATCCCAACGTACAGACCCTCAGATATTCAATTTAAGGAGGAAACCGGGATTTGAATTATACCTACATGTTTGATGACCTTCGTTGTCAGATATTTGCCTCGCTTCCTGTTCAAATACAGTTGAAATTTAATGGAAATTTGAATCAAAGAAGACATGTTAATTGTACCGGGGATGAACATTAATTAAATTTCACAGTCAACAAATTCAATTCAACGTTATAAATTTAGTGGTTATGCACCATGAAAGGTGGAAATAACAATTCAATTAAAGAAATGAAAAGTTGGGATGGAAAGTTTTCGCTTGGGAACTGAATAATTTCAAAAGATATACCTTAAACAAAACCAGGTTAATATCAAGCCGACAAAGCAGAAACACAAAAAAGGCTATTTTCTGGAAACAAAACAAAATAAGAACTTGTGTTTACACTGTACTATCCTGAATGGGCATCAGGAAAATATTTTTGGTAATGACCCAGTTGAACCTACGTTCTGGAACCGAGTTTCTAGCTGGACATTGTCAACTGAACAAGCCTCATCATAAGGCTATAAGATTCTCATGTTGACTGTGACGGGAAGATGAGACGGTAGAGCAGATACTCTTTCATTACTCGGCTCTATCGTCTTCTTGTAAGTCTATGCTGGAAAAAGGTTTTCCTTCGGAACGTTGGGCGTACTGACTGGGTGCTATGGGGTTGCCATCCCCACCCAACTTATCAGATTAGATTTTGTTCACACTGCCAAAAGCCAAAATGTCAACAAAACTATTGTTTCAATTTCAAGCGATGTATATGCACGGTTTGCATGAATTTGGATAAATTAGAAACCCTTTGATGTTTACCAGCTCGCGACAAGAAGACGTGCTGAAAACACAAACAAAACAAATTAGCTTAATAAAATGTCCTTAACTGGAAGACATTTAGTTGTTGTTTTGTTTTTGCCTTGTTGGTTTGGTATGAATTCATCAAAAGTTTGAATTTCATTTAAATACTTGCAAAGAATAACAGTGTATAATTTCTCACTGAACAACAAATCTTATAGCATAAGTAATGCTGGAATAAAAAAGAAGTATTCAGGCGCCTGCGTAGCATGGACTCTGATTGTTGTCCATAAAAGTCCATATAGAAGGACTATACGAGTTAGTCTCTAAAGTCTAAACTCTGTGGACATCCTCTGGTTGTGTAGGTGGAACGATGTGTCTACTCGTCCTCGTCTTCGCTACTCTGGTGAGCATTTCCGACACTTTTATGCTATATTCACAGCCTGGTGTCAAGTATTATCAAAAGCTCCTCTTATGTTTGTGATAGATTTTTATTCACTTTGCTTGGTCGGCTCAAGGTCGATAGGCGTGTTGGAGCTGGTACAAGTCAACAAATATTTCTTGGCGCCTAACGATGCGCGAACGAAAACACACGAGAGATAGGGATGCCGAAATTCACGTACCTAACACTGGCATTTCCAAGATACTACGAATACAGGAGTTCGGTGGAAGTTTGTGATTGTGATAAGCAAGAGTAACAAGTGTTTAGTAATATATCATTTTTCAATCTCTTTACATTTGATAATGAAATTACTTGCATAGACAGTGTTCATGCACGATCTTCGACTGTATATACAAATGAACTAATGACATTGTAAGTAATTCAGAGTTCTCAGAAGAGCGTTGGAAGGTATATCAGTAATTACACAGATTGAAATTGAAAACATTTCTTGTAGAAAGCCGATAGATACACAATCATAATATGAATAAATAACAAATGAAGGTAAAGAAACAAAAAAGATTTTGTTCATTTATAGATTATGTTGCCGGATATTGTAAATGTGCGTAATAAGCCCTTTTAATTGAACAGTTCTTACATATTCACTACTTCTTAATTATTATTAATTATTCCTTCTGCCGATATTTTTTGGAGAAGTTCCTATGGGAAGCGAACAATAGGAATAAAATATTTTGGTTTCAAGCAATAATACACCTTTTTCCCATAAAAACTTTATACTTACCTACCTTTTTATAAAAAATATATTGCAAATGGTGTATAATCGTCGCCAAGACCTAAAGTCTCAACAAAAAAACTTCCTTAATGACGGCTTGGGCTCAGGGGTATACTTTGGCAAATGTTATAGTCTCTTACATGCGACAATGATTGATGCCATATATCTATTGACCGATGTTGTCTAGACACAGGCGCCAGATCTTGACAAATTCAGCGTGTAGAACAATGACGGCTTTTATATTCAGGTATTTTTCCATGAATAGCTTTTTCTGCACCATTCGTTGACAATATACACGTATGAAATAGATAATTCAAGGAGATAAGTTCAAACCACAAGCAAACTTTAATCCAATTTGGGTCTGTTAAGACCATAATAAAGAGGCCCAATTGAGTGTAAAGTTTCGCTTCTTGTTGTTGTTCTTAGATTTTGCTACAGTCAGTGAGATCTTCTCCGATAAGTATAATATAGCAAAATTTCGGAAGAAAGATTTATCGCCAGTAATCAATTTCTCTCCTAGACTACCTTATTGGTTTCCTTCTTCTCTTTTTTCTATTCAAAGCTTATGTATATTTTGTGACAAGTTGTGGCCTACTGAGACTGCCTCTATTATAATGATTACTGACCTATGCCACAAGGGTATATGCTAAAAATCGCATTCGACAGTGAAAGACAAGTTGCCAAGGCATTGTTTAAATGATTGCGGCATGATAGCATATCCAAAAATAGGATCCACTGGACGGTGTGTTGCGTTTCGCATGTTGCCTCGGTGGAACTGCGCCCCAACAGTGAAAGCACATCGAACATAGGGATAAATCAATTTGTCAAATGGAAATGATAAACACAAAAGAAACACACTTACTCATTTGAGATATAAACTCCTGGTACTAGAGCGGTCAGGGTAGAATTTTTTCAAAAAGGACTTCACATACACAGTACAGCATAAAAAACCAAAAGCCTTGAGGGTTCAATGAATCAATCCACAGATTCGGCAAATAATTATGGATTATAGAATAACAGAGAGACCACGTCTACAGAAGTGGACGTTTCAGAGAAGTGGACGTTTCGTGGAGAGGGTGTATGCTATAATGCGCTGTTGGACATATATAATCCAATTCGTAGTCCCCACTGTTGCTCCTCTATGAGATTCTACACATGGAATATAAATATTCACCGAATCTGTGAATCTTTTCTTCTCAACACAACTCATCCACACTACACCTCGTAAATGAAGTTATTAAAAAAAATTTGATATTTTTGGTGTTATTTTCTAGATTTCCATTACTCAAATTATGCGAGATATAAATTTCAGATCGAACTTCTCATTGGAGATTAAATTGGGTATATCACATTTTCCCCTTCATTTAATGAAGCGAAAAATTCGTAGGCGTTGCTGGAATATTTATTGACGATATTTGTTTACCAATCAAATCGTTTTTTATACAAGGTGTTAATGTTTGGTACCAACTCAATTCACCGGAAGAAATTTAAAAGATATTTCATCAACAGACCTTTTCAACGTATTGTTCCGGAGGATGACAAGATAATAGTTTCAGAGTAATAAAATTCCTTACAAATTTGCAAATTATTTTCCAAAAGAAAGAGTAGATTTGTTCTTAGTGAACGGTCTACTCTTTCGAAGGGTGGAGTAGATGTTTGTTCTTGGTGAACAGTCTACTCTTGGAAAAGTAATTTCCAAATTTGTAAGGCGTTATAATAGTATGATACTATTATCTTGACATTTATTGATAACAAGCTTCACTTAAATATGACAAGTGTTACAAAAAACTGTGATTAAGAAAATATTATATTGATGATGACAAGAAGAATAATTCCTCTCTCTCGATACATTATATCGGAAGTATTTGGTCTACTATTGATTATGAATAGTGGATTGCTTCACGAGTGCCGAATTTAACGTTCATACCGTAATGTGCTGAAGAGTGAAGTGATTTATATCTAAAATGCATTTTTCCATTTGATGGCCTCATTTGTTTAGCGTTTATATCGTATTATCAACTCTTGCAAATATATTTCTTCAATCACTTTTCAAATTTCACTTGTTATAAATTCGAAAAGGTTTTCTCAAATTTATTTGCTGCTTCCGGTAGGGCATTAGGAAAATCCATATGGTTGAAATAATACCCTTCTTGGTGTGCGTCATCGATTGTGACGTATATCCGGTTTTTCGGCATGTCGTTTATTTTATTCACTACTTTGACATATAGGTAACCTTAAATTTGACAAATAAAATCATTAGATTCGTATTCAGCCAAATTTGAAAAGGGTAATAACTTTCAAAATACTGATGTTTTTCCGTGTATCTTTTATCTATGCATATTTTTGTATTATTCAAATAAATAAAACAATAAGATTAATATTCACTTTTCATAAATAATAGTTTACCGTAAACAACAAAGTACAGACCTAACGAGAACTGTTAGTGTGACAGTAGAAAAAGACGTTAGACACATTGCCGCTACGAAAGTTACGCCTTCATAGTATTTTAACCTCGCGTTTGATAGGTTGCGCTGGAGCGTAATCTAAACATCAACCAATCAAATCTTTGTAAATTAAAGATTAGGGTTAATACATTCAAACGGTTCATTATTGTGATATTTTGATTAGTATTAATCACAGACCTGCCTTTTTTCCATTTCTTCCTACGTAATGTATTAGGACATTAACAATCGGTGACGCACACCAAGAAGGGTATTATTTCAACCATACCATTTTCCAAATCCAAATCCCAAAAAACTAATATTGCTTCCAATGCGAGTTTACAAGTCTGAACAATTATCAAGGAACGTCAAACTAATGAAACCAGGCAACTAGATGTGTTGTTTGTTTATTATTGTAATAATCAAAACATTATCAACGAGGGCAGAAAATATTTGAGAAATTAAATTATAGCAATTTCTCTCACTTGCGATGGGCATCACGTTTTCGCTGGAAAAATGTTTTCATAAAATGACGTCTCTGCGTAGAGGGCCTCAGAAATATAATTTTAATTTGCTCCACTGCAAGATTATTTTATAAAATGACCAGCGATAATGCTTAGCAGCTGAAAGCTTTATCACATAAGTTGTAGTAACTGTGGCTTATTCGTGAAATGATATATAATTGAAAAGGAATTGATTAAAGCCACTCCATTTTGAACAGTATAGCTGTAAAATTCATTGAAATAAAGAAAAATAAAGTAATTTCAACAGTTGAATTGGTAAACCAAGAGAAAATTTGAAAATGTTAAAGGTGTAGACCAACAAAAAAATAACACAATTTAGTTGTTTTCTATCACTTTCATTCAATAGACAAATGTGACCACATTCAACATTATACAAATCAACCACATTAGCCATAATAGGTTCACACCAATATACATATATAGAACTCAATTATCACAAAATTGAGTTGGAATAGTAATGTTCTTGAATTAATAGTATCTAAGTATATTGAGCTTGATTAACAAGAATCAAATTCAAATTGTTAGGTAGGCACTTGAAATAAATGTATCTATACATGAATTAGCAGTAGCTAGAGAAAATACATTAAAATTGTGCTTAAATTCAACCAAAAGTTCACAAATAAAAAAGTTAAAAAAATGAAACCCCCATGCAGGATTGGGAGGGATCCTGGATTCTTCCAAAAGTAACCCTAAAGACTACTAGGAGTGGTGTAAGCATGGAGTTAATATATTATATTCAACGGTTCTTCAACACACACAAAAATCTGTCAATTCTCTACTTGACGACACTTGCAAAACACGAAGCAAAAAGGACGCACGTGTGGTCTTCATGCAGATGGGACGTGAATCAACTTCAGAATGATTCTTTTGGACCGGAAGGACATTATTCTGGAGGTACCAACTATGTCGAATCCCGTCTTTTTCACCTCCCGAACCCACAACAGAATTACAAATAGCACAATGGCGACAAACAAAATGATTTCCCTGAGAACAGCGTTGGCCGCGTCACTGCTTGTTTTTTGCAGTGGCGGTTATACCTATTACAAGTTTGCTATAAGAAATGAGATTTAGTTTTTCCTAGGATAAAACTTATCATCACGGAATGAAGGGGGAACCAAAATAGAAAGGTAGCTAAGCTTGATAGCAGAGCACGAAAAGCAATTATTTCTTTCTCCATGATCACATTATAAAGAAACGAGTTCAAGAAAAAAGCTAAGACCACTAGTTATTGATCACTGCTGCCAACTTAAGGGTATCAACAAACAACTTCCAAGAGTCAGCCTGTGACTGTTTGACATTCCAGCTACTGCATCATAGAACTAGCTCAACTAGGTGACATACCTACACGACTAGTAATCTAACAAATATCAATACCAACCTACAAATATACTATGAAAATATTTGCATGTGCTTTCCTACCACTGATGTGTCCCGATATTATAAACAAACTAGTTAGTTATATCAATCATATATGTCCAGAGGGAAATCAAAATCAGGTGAGCAAGTTTTCGATATCACTACCAGTTATATATTGTTGTGAATATATCAAGATATATTGAATGTGGAAACAAAAAATACAGACACAGTACTCTTCACAACACTAAATTAAAATAAAAGCAATACAAAACATAATATGTTACAAAATACCCTTTCTCATAAACACAAGACGATTTTAAGCAGTTTTAACTTTTGTACGGTTGTTCCCGACAAAGCTTCTAACCCATTATCTTCGCGTAACTGATGCTTTCTACCTTTGTTTTTGATGATGTTTTGTATATTCATTCTTGTTTTCTGTCCGCATTTTCCACATAGTTGACACTTGATCCTTTTGTATTTCAGAGGGACTATGGGTGGATTGTGGTGTGATTTAAGGTAATCTCACGACACATTTTCAAAAGTGATTATCTCTTGAGCTACTCATTTCATATCAATTACTTTTCTGTCAATTGTAGGGTAAGCCTTTCGTGACAATACGTACTATGGTTGATATTTTGATGTTCAATTTGAAAATAAATGGAAAGTATTTCCTTTGAATTTCTCGTTCACTGATATTGTTATTTGGTAGCTCATAAAATTGACGGCAATAATGAGTTGCATCTGAGCTTGAGTCTTCAATATTCTTTGCCGACAACTGTTTGGAGTCCAACCTGTTTCTGATCTGATATGTATTATTGTCATCCTTTGTTCATTATTTAATGGAGCCTTCAATTTGCATTTTCCGATGAATCCACAAAACTTTCCGTTGGAGTAGCTTGGGTGTCATACCATGTTTCGTCGAAGTAGATAATTGAACGATTCTAATATCTTAATGATAACGAAGGCAGACGCGCACTCTCTCACGAAATTTAGAATACGTTCTCTCTCTATCTCTTTGTCCTGCACATTGCAGAGTATTCTTTTCATTGATGCGACTATTTTTTCCAAACCATACAATAATTCGTAAGGTACTTTTCGCATCCAGATTCAGAAAGGTTTTTTTAAATTCAAAACAAGTGAGTGGGCCAAAATTACCGTTAGACATGTGACAAGTGACAAGAAGTGACAAGTGATATGTGACAGGTGACAAGTGATTATTGACAGGTGACAGGTGACTGACTGACTTTGAACAGGTGACGCTCATGAACACTGCTACCCCCACTTCAAAATGATTAATTGTCGAGGTTTTGAGACTTTAGCTGTTTAGGCGATATCCTTATGGAGATTTCCATGTTGCCGCCTCCACCACAAGCAAGAAATGAACCTTTACATTGTCAAGATCCTTATGAATCATTTTTTAAATGATGTGTCTAATTTGATACTTCCCCAATTTGGAATTTATTGGTAATGGTGACAGAAAGGTTGGGAGGTATGTACGACAGTTGAGAATTCAATCGAAAGATTTCACCCTTAAAATAAAAACAGACATATTTTAATATTCCTTCAAAAAAATTGTTTTCAAGATATTCAATGTGATTCGGTTTCGATGCCGCACTGTGTATAATTTTACGTGTTAAATAAAACAAAGGGTAAAACATATTCGCGAAATTGGAAAAAAAACGAATTGTATTAGCATAGTAATGGAATATTCAATACGATTTTCATAAAATATGTAGGACAGAAGCAAATTGGATGCAATTACATGAGATGATGTCAATGTATTAATTCGTACTTAATTAGGACACAGCTTAGTGTTTTGGAAAACGGGTAATGGGAAACTGTTACACTGGAATATAGGTCACTTAATTAAAACGTTATCTTCGTTGATATATATTTCAGGTTGGACAGCTCCATAATTTTTTATTTTGGAAAATCGATAATTTGGTTGAATGTTGAATTCTGGTTTCTAGCATAATAGCGAAATTCAACGCAATCAAATTTCATATGTAGGGTGAATCATTGAGGGTGTCGACTGGTCGTATTTAGAAGTCCGTATGTTATAGATTCCTTCTGGGATTTTTATGTGAAATTTGCAGAACTCGCTGGCACTCGTTTTGGCAAATATTACGCTTGTTGAACAATATCGCTCTTTTCATAACTAATTACGTAAATATCTATTATTTCACATTTTACCAGAGATGTGATCTACTATGAATGGACCTTAATAAAATTTGACAACAAAGTTTTGTAGTCTTGAACTTCAAAATATTATTGATTGTCTAGTTGTCATATTTTTTTCGTTGTGTCAGATAGGGACCAAAAATTATTTTATTATCAGTTATTCTTGACAAAGGTAGCGGAACGCTACCGAAACGTCGAAATAAAAAAATAAAAACATTATTGTGGTTTGATTTCCAAAAATAAGAGAAAAAATAATTCCAAATTAATCCCGCCATTTTCGGTTCCCAAGCCGTTTTGATGTTCAATCAAAAATAAACTTGTAAGGGAGTACCAGACGAATATAAACTTATATGTGAATGTTTCTCCTTTTCCTTGAGAGCAATCTACGTAACAATAATTGACAATGACAATAACAACAATAAACTAACATTTGAAGATTTGTTAGAACTTACCCTCGTTCTTCCCAATAATAATGCATCCATTTCTCCTCCCGGTAGTGCGTTAGCAGTACTTATAGTCGCAATCACAGGCTTGCCGGCTTCCGGTACCGAACTCATAACAAACTCACCGATCGGAAAATATTTTTCGAGAAGAAAAAAGTTTAAATCAAAAACACGTACTAGACATGGAAAAACATCGAAATCTATATTAAGTTTGAATGAACTTTCACTTTCTTAGGACCAATTTGTAATTTTGATAGTACGTTGTGAAAAAATATACTTTGTTTATTAGTATTTTGTATGTATTTTGGCCCCGAAAGGTATATAAACATTCAATAAAATATGGGATATACTCGTATATTATATATAGACAATTAATTATCTAATTGAGCACAAACATCTAACAACTATATATATATATATTATTTTTTATATATAAAAGGTATAACATCAACAATCTAAAGATATACTTAGCTATTTCTCTAAAAATAACATGTATAATGGCCCCCAAATAACTGTATCAAAAATACTACTTCTATAGAACTATAATTTTTTTCACGGTTCCCAACTTGATATGCTTGTAACAATTATTTAATTCGTTTACATTTTAATGTTATTGTTTTAGTTTATTTGGATTTTAATAGATATTTTGATTTTGTTCTTTTTGAGATTCATTTTTGTTTGTTTATATTTTTTTAGGTTATTTAACACTTTCGATGTTTTAGGATAGTTTTAAGAGGAACATGGAGTGAGTTCGTCACTACCAAGAGAACGAATGTTTTGAAAGGTTCGGTGAGATAAAACGACATCCGTCCTCCCGTACTGGAGCGCCTCTACCGAGAAAATCGGATAGTTCGTATTGATCTGAGAGTTTTCTATATTTTCCGTACCTACAGCTTAAGTTTTAAAACTGCTTAACGATATTTCTTTGTGATAACCATATTATTTCATATCTCTATAAAAACATCCACTCTTCTTAAAGAAGTTTGAACAGTTTTCTACTCAATCGAAGACGCCTAAAAGGTTTTGATAAATCAATACATTCAGTTGAAGAGCTCTGTAATATAAACTGCGCTCTTTCAGTTGTCCACTAGAAGATGTCTCTACCATGTACGTTACGAAAATTTGAAATATTATGCTTAACGTTTAAAAGCTGTTAATATAATTCTTGCTTTGTGTGAATCGTGTCTGAAATACAAATCGTAAATAAGTAGCTTGTTTATTTTCATCGACAGGGTCTTCTTGAAATTTGGACACTAAACAAAACGGTATCAAACTTGAGAATAGAGTATTTCAAAGATTTTATGGAAATAGACTCTAAATTTATCAATCAACCTTAATACGAAACTCCTACATTAACATGAAAATACAGATTAAATTAACGTGTGACGCACCTGGAGACGGATATTCTAAAAAATTTCCAGAAAATGGGCCTAAAAGAACTACTATCCTCTGAGACTTTCCTTGGGAGCTAAGGACAAGGAATAGGGCGCGGTAAATTTTTCAGGTTTTATTGAATGTTAGTCTAGTGTACATATTATATACAAACATATAATAAGGATCGGTATAGATAGCTGTGCGAAGCAACAACTTCAACCCTCAACTGGCTTCCCCACGAAACGTAGTTTTTATACTGTTGCTATTGATATTTTCTCTCCGAAGATGCTATGAAATGTCTGTTTTTAATTTAGAAAAAGGTTAACGATATGTTGAGTAATAGGAAATGAACATCCTCATTAGTTCTCACAATTTTTCAAACTGACCGAGGTGGAATGTTTCTACCAAGAAAATTAGAGAAAAGGAGGATATCACGTCCTTCGCTTAGATAATGGGAAGCTGTGATGCCGTGATGTTACCTATGATGCCGTGTACTTGGATGCATCACTTTATCATTAGAAAACAACATGGTATTCGAATGTAAGTGATAGCAATGGTTGATAAGCAGGAGTTGAAAATTGATGAAGTGCTGGAAACAAAACTCGTTTTCCGAGGAAAGTTCAGATTCTGTCATCTCAGTAGATCTTACAAAAATAAGTGGCATACAATTTGTGGCGATTCTTCCATTTATTAATAATTTTCAAGTTACAGCTAATAACAATTAACTTATACTTAAAGGTTTCTGTTCAGTGAAAAATTTCCGTTCTTATGCAAACTGCAAGATTGCCTTCCAATTCCCAATGTTACCAACTGTTATGAATAGAGCGCGGATTTATAGCTATTATGCCATGAGTAATTTTTTATGGCAGATGTATTTTGATCACATATATGCATGAATTTTAATAAGAGGATTCACAGGGTCAATTTGTTTTTGTGCCATTATGCCCATTTTCAGTTATAATGCATTTATTTTTTTTTGTGCTAGTCTTATGCATATTTAAACAATTAGTGGTGTATTTGTTGCTAATTTTGTACATTTACTTCTCGATATGTAACAGTTTTTAATATATTTGTCAATTTCCGATTAATTTATTTGATATTATCCATGTCTATTGTTTGGGGAATTTCGTAGGCCGATTGTGTATACCCTCGGCCGCTGTTATTCGATTTCCAAATTTCCCAAAACTATTTTGCGGATCATTTTGAGTCTTTTAAGTAAATTATATTAAAGTTTCCTAAAACGGCTTCCCAACAGATTGAAAAGTGTCAAGAGATTGTGAAAAATGAAGAGGTAAAACAAAACTTAGCATTTATTAAGGCTAACTACAGCTTTGTTAGCAAAGCTATCACAAAACTCGAAAAAAAGACACTTCCTCTTGTAGAAGCTGTGGAAATAATCGAAACATTCAAGAACGAGACCTCAAAAGTACGTGGCCCTTCAGGAGTTCCAATTTTTAATAAATTGACTGGAGTGCTAAATAAAAATGAAGGGTATAGAGGTTTAAGCCAAATAGCAAATGTTATTAAAGGAAATGTTGTTGAAGATCTTGCGATAGATGCAACTATTGTTCCTAAATTTAAATATACACCAATTACCAGCGTGGATGTTGAACGAAGTTTTTCCCATTTAAAATTTGTGCTGAGTGATAGAAGAATGGGATTTACTGTTGACAATTTAGAAAAACAATTATTAGTTATTGGTTTACTCAAAGACGAGTAGTTTGTAATGTTTAAAATTTCATTCATTCCTATTATTTAGTGTTTTTTGCAAGAAGTAAGTTTCTGGTTTTTTTAAGGCAATGTAGTTTTTTTATTTACATTATCTTATGACGAAATGACTTTTATTTTTATGTTTTTTGTTTAAAAAGTGTATGATATATAAAGATATTCGTTTTTATAAATTACTTTTTGTTGCTTTTTTTTAAATTTCATGCATATTTATGAGCTCATGTTCAGAAAATTGTAAGCTTTTTTATGCGCCTATTTTAAATTTTTTTATGCTTAAAAATCCATGCTCTAGTTATGAACTACGGTTAATGAATGAAAATATTGAGCATTCTCGAGCAATTAACTCATGCATGCCATTAAGTATTTTTTTTCCAAGGAGCCGTCCCTTCGCCGGTACCACCTCAGCTTCCTGGGCTTTTTGTGGATACTCCCACTGTTCTGACTTCCATTCCGTTTCGTTCCCTGTATTCCATTCCGTTCCCTGTATTAGCTCATACAGGTTCTTTGCTGGTTGGTCGTGGAAGTCTTCTGGAGTCATTTGGGGTCTACCATACAGTTTCTGCCTTCTGTGGTCTAGTGACTCACGGTTGCATAGTATATGCAGAGCTGATTCGGTATCCTTTTTGCATCTTCTGCATGTGAGGTCTCCGTTGTACAGCCATATTTTGTTTAGGTGCTCCTTTGTGGGAAAGTGTCCCGTAAGTAGCCCCGTTATGGTGCGTAGTTTGTTCCTGCTCATTGAGAGCAGTTCTTTCGCTACTTTTTCTGATGGTTCTTTCATGAATTTCTTCCCATGTATTTGCCTGGTCGTATTCTTCCAATGTTTATTGTGTTGTTCTTTCAACCACCCTTTTAACCATGACCTCGTTAAGCATCTGGGTATGCCCACAGCTGGTTCGGGTCCGTTCATCAGAGTTGACGATCCTACTCTTGCGAGTTCGTCAGCTTTTTCATTGCCTGCGATTCCTTTATGACCTGGGACCCACTCCAGTGTTACACTGTTCCGAGTCGCCAGTCTTCTAAGTTCTTCGCCGCATTCCCATACTAGCCGAGATGTCACCCTATAGCTCTGAAGTGCTTTAAGGGCGGCTTGACTGTCACTGTAGATCCTGATCTGCCTGCTGTTGTAGGCTTTCATATTATTAGCCCATGCACATACAAGTATTGCATAGACCTCTGCTTGAAGCGTATTAGCCAGACGATCCCTTCATATTTGCTCGTCTTGCTGTACCTATATGCCCGCTCCGGTGCCGAGTTCATTTTTTGATCCGTCTGTATACCAGATCAGTTCATTCGCTCTACTAAGTGGTGGTGCGTTCTCTTCTTCAAGCTCCTTTCGATCTTTGATGGCAATCTCGAAGTTCTTGCGAAAGATATATTTTGTGGTCATGTGGTGTGTTGGCATTTTGAAAATGTCATCATCCACATGCCTTATCTTAGTGTGTTCTCTCCCATGTGCCACGTCATGGTCTGATGCTTTTTCCAGTCGGGTTAGTGCTGCCCTTGCTTCGCACATTATGACATAATGTAGCGGAGGAAGGTCTAGCATTGTCTCCAGCGCCGCTGTAGGAGTAGTCCTCATTGCCCCTGTAATGCTAATGCATGCAAGTCTTTGGACCTTGCTTAGTTTTACCATAGCAGAGGATTGTCTGATCTTTGGTCACCATACCAGAGATGCATAATATGTGATCCTGGAAATGACAACCATTTTGTACAGCCAGTGTACCATGCTGGGTCTAAGTCCCCATTTAGTGCCGTAAGTGCGTCTGGCAACCATGAAGGTCACCCCTGCTTTCTTAGGTATTAATAATCAACCAATTATTTCCATATATTTTTTAAACTGCACACAACTCCTCTGTAACGGCTTTGACAAATTCTTACGACTTTATCAAATTTTAATCGTTGCTTATCAACCCTCACTATCACTTGGATTTAAATGCCATGATATCTACGGATGATAAAGTAGAGCCTAAGAAATTCATCCAATTACACGGAACCCGTCATACGGGGTTGAGATAAAGTATAACACCAAAAGTAAATATGTGTTAAACGAAAAGTACGATGTTCATGGAAATTTGCAGGTAAGTGCAATAGAACAAAATGCATCTGATGTACATTTTTTTGTTGATAATATACTTCCAGTTTAATCAGAAATGCCATCAACTTCTTTAATTTGAATGGGACACCCTATATATTTTTGCCGTTCGCAAAATTCCAGCCGCTACGTCGGTGTTATGGCTCCGAATTTTATTCCTACATCTATTTCCTTTACTCAATAATGGTTCCTTGATAGAGGTAGCATCATCCATTTGTATTGATAGTTTATGACCTTCAATAGATCTGTCCGAAACTATACCGTTCAAATTTCCACAGAGATTTTCGAGTAAATAACTCTGAAAAACCAGCGAAAAACAGAGACATCAAAGTTCCAATCTATTCTAACTCAAAATGGGAAAATCAGAAACTCCGTTTAAAAGTTGTTCAGTAGGAACCCGATAGCATCGCCACCTACCGGGATCAATCATGAATCTTAACCATTTTTGAATACATACAAAAAATTTCGTCAAAATCAGTCCAGTTATTGGTGAAAACAATTTTGTACACGACCACCTAATAATAATATTGTAGGTACCTCCTAACAAAAGGTATATGGTACCCATATATCTACTAGAGTGAATTATTGTTCATAATACACTGGAGTGTACTATGGTTCATAATTCACGACTAGAGATGGGGGTACAATATGAAATAAACTTTTAAATCTGTGTATTTTGTTCAGGAAATTTGTTTCTGAAATATATCGTATCGATAAAATATCGGAATCTTTAGTATTGATACTTTTCATAACGACATTTTCTAGTATTAAGTATTTCAAAACAATATATTTGTAACGGTACGTTGTATTGATACTTTACACGGTATCGCCCATCTCTATATATGTCAAATTATTTAATTTTGACGTTGACGTTAGTAATACCAAATTGTTACGAATATACGAACTTGCTATATTACTGCAACGATGAATTCATTGAATTCGGATAGTGGAAATGAACGTTCTTGTACACCAACTGAAATAAAAAAAAGCGGCGAAATTAACGACTGTAGGACTGCTGCCAGAAAAATATGTTTACATATTATAACTTCATGAACTGGAGGTTAGTTGACTTTTATTTAATAAAGAAATTAAGGGTCGTGGACAGAATATAGTATTCTACTCGCAATTTATGGCCAATATTCACTCGGGTGACTTGCGCCCCTCGCCTGCGGCTCGGGACGCAAACGTCACCCAGCGTGAATAATAGCTATCATAAATTGCTCGTTTAATAATATACTATAATCAACTCGTAGAAATCCAACTGAACTTTGATGAGTTTATAATTTTCACATAAATCCAATATTTGTGAACTTCCTTTACTTTTTTGGAGCAGTTTATCTGTGAAGATGGTCCACCGCAAGGTATTTTTATATCGGAGAAATTATCTATTATTTGATTTTCCTTTATGTATTGTTTTGTTCCCCACGTTTAAAAATGTATTATAAACCCTGCTTCATCCTAAGTTCCCATACTCACTGAAGGCAACAATAAAATGACCCAAGCTACTCGAACTTTATTCAAACGCTGTTTGATATGCGAGTCCCATATTATAAGGTCGCCCGAATATTTCAATTGGGACAGTAGATAGAGCTATGGGGATTCTACTTCACTACTTCAAAAATCTCCGCTTGGTGGCGCTGAGAGTGGCGCGGCAAATTTGAATGTAGTCATTTTTAGTATTTCAATGCAGGCCGCCATTTTTAGTCCTGTTGTATATTTAAAAGCGTCAGCCATTTTTAGTCCTGTTGTATATTTAAAAATCTGAAAAAAACTTCAGTGAGATTCGATCCCACAACCTTTGCGTCTATAGCAAGGCATTCAACACATGCTGCCATAAGCTCTCATGCATATTATTAGCGAAGAAAGGTATTGCCGCTGCAATGTGAATAGCGCGCGCACCGTACGCCTCTTACTGTAAAATGTGACGTAGTCGAGAAAGATCCGTTTGGATGATAAGGCGGCGCGCCACGGTCGATTTTATAACAGCGCGCGCACCGTACGCTTCTTACTGTAAAATGTGACGTAGTCGAGAAAGATCCGTTTGGATGATAAGGCGGCGCGCCTTTGGTTTCTACCGGGGGACTTAAAAGTAACTTATGTTGAAATATTACGAAATAACGAATGCCGAGGAGGCTTAACTTGCTATATTTGAACTGAAATATGCGTGGCACGTCAAACGCAACGTGTTGAGTCTTTGGGAGGTTTTTTTAAAAAAACATATATATGTTGTTAATAATGTGTTTGGGGATTAGTTTTTTAAAGATAACAGAAGGGTGAAGATCATGTTAATAATTATATTAGCGGCAGCGCTCTGCCCAGCGCTATGTGTTATCGACCAACAGTATGCTATGAAGTATTTACAACGTTTCGGGTACACAAATGAAAATGATTTGACTAAACTTGGGGATTATTTGCTGAGTTTTCAAGAAAGATATAATATCCCTGCAACGGGAGAATTAGATGAAAAAACAATTCAACTTCTAAATAGACCAAGATGTAATGTAAGTGAAGCAGCTTCCGACGATGATCATTCTTTTAGAGTTAAATCAAAATGGTCAAAATTTGATTTGAAATGGTATTTCCCTCAGGTAACTCGGGCAAATCCAGAATATCTTGAAGTAACCAAAAAGGCTTTTGAAGTGTGGAGTAACAGTTCAAAGTTTAAATTTGAATTAATACACAAAACACTACCTTATGCTCCCGATATAACTATTACAGTTGTACGGGGAAAGCACTATTTTCGAGCAGATTGCCAAGGTAGAGATGAGTGCTCCAGTACATTTGATGGTCCCGGAAAGGTGTTGGCACATGCTTATTTCCCAAAAGGCAACAGTTGTGTAGAGCTTCATATTGATGGTGATGAGAAGTGGGATTTAAGTTTGGATGGATCAACTTCAGAAGATCAGACTAGTCTACTTATGGTATTAATTCATGAAATTGGACATATCCTAGGAATTGCTCACAGTGATATTGAGTCGGCAATAATGTATCCATGGTATCAATTCAACATTGCTCCTAAATTAGATGAGGATGATAAAATGGCCCTTGAAGCTCTTTATGGACCAATCAATACATATGTAAATAATCCTTTCAAACCCACATCTCCTCCACCACCGACTACACTTGATCATAGACATCAACCAAATGAACCGGATAAAAATTTATGCGATATAACACCTGAGTATATGTTCATTGCCATGGCTGGTGAATTTGAAAATTACCATTTATATATTATTAATGGAAATTCCCTATGGAAAATTGATTTGAACTCGAAACTTATTCCCTCGCAACCAGAAATACTCGAGGATTATTTACCTGAAGAAGTGGGCCCCGTAATTCAAATTTTTCAAAGTTCTTCAAATAATTTAATAGCAATCAATGACCGTAAATACTATGTGGCAGATTTTCCCGCTCTACAAATACTTGAGGAAAATAATTTAATTATACCTAAAAATTCTCAAATAAACACAATGTTTCAAAGCAATCATGGGAAAATATATGTATTTTATAATAACAGTAATTATATTGAATTTGACAAGAACTTGAAAACTGTCCAGAATAGAGGACAAATAAAAGATATTTTCCCTGGACTACCCACAGATGTTACGGGAGCATTCCAGTACATTGACGGACACATGTACTTTTTCAAAAACACCACATACTACAAATATAATGAGTTTACCAAAAAACTTGTTGCGGCCGGACCCTTTAATTGGAACATATTTGATATTCCATGTCCTAATGGAGACCTTTTAAATCATCTCAAGACTTTATTAACAAAAATAATTTCTTTTTATCAATAATATTTTTAAAATAAACTTTTGCAAATAATTAAATTGTTTTTCTGAAATTCCTACGAACGTTACATTAAAATGTATCGAATAGTAGAACCGGATGAAGCCTCGGTTTGATAATATAATTCCAGATAGTTCTAAGACCGCAATCGGAAAAATCCATTATCACAACAGGAAATGATAAATATGAAAATAAAAACAACACACCACAGAAATTTTGTAAAATTGATATGTCTCAAACCACAATCAGAAAAATCAGCATCACAACAGGAAATGCGAAATATCAAAAACCTTGGAAATTGTACAAAAATGTTATGTTTTTAGACCACAATAACTAAATAGAAAATAAATTTATAATAGTTTATCACAATTTCACGAAAGTGATATGAAATCCTTGAAAAAAGGTATAAATACATTTTTGGTATTACGGCAACGACAGTTCCATATTGACAATCAACGAGTCTAGTTCGAGTTCGAGTTTTTTTAAAAAACAAAAGTAAGTTTTATCTTTATATTTTTTATTTGCTCTTTACATTTAGTTTCCAAAAATATTTTGAAAAAGTTTCATTTGCTATAAATTTATTGGGGGGAAACTCTTTGCAGACTGGTACAACAATTATCCTGTTTATTTCAGATGAGTTTTATCAATGAATTAAACACCTTCTCTACTTCCACAGGGGTAGAGAACAAACCCATTAGGAAGCTGAAAGAAATTCCGGAAAACGTCCCCCAGAAAATTGTAAAAGTTAAAGTAGTTCAATCAAAATTTGGAGAAGCTATATTAGTTGAATTGGAAGATAATGTAACTTTTCTCCCCCAAAGGGTGGTGGAAAAATATAAAAAATATATCGCTGATATAAACAAGGGAAGTTATAGTCTGGTGTTTTTGGGCCTACAAGAAATTTCTAGTGGTTACCGCCCCAGGACATTATTTAAAATCGAAGAAAATCATTAAACGGTGAGTTTTTTATTTTTAAAATTTTGCTGATTATTTAGCGAGGGTCTGAGGTACACTCACATTAACCTAACCTAGCATGTGTGTTTTAAAAACATTTAAAAAAATTTTTTGTTTCAGAAACACATCACAAAATTTGAAAACAACCTACTGAAGACAACTTAAAAGGAAATTTAGAAGTACACATCCGCAGTCACGATATAGCCCATTACACAAAATTTGAAAGCAACCTGTTGAGGACAACTTAAAAATTAAGGAAATTCGCATCCGCAGTCGAAGACAACTTTAGAAAGCTGGTGAGTACATTTTTATTCATATACTCAAGAATGTCGAACTTCAGTGTTACTTTACAGCAAATTGATGAAATTTTAAATTCTCTAAACAAAATTCAAACCTTTTCAAATAGAAACAAATGGATTTTACTGATTAATAAACACCTCAGAAAATGTAATCTTGCTTTAAAATCTTTCAAGTTTTCGATTGGAGTAAAACATAAAATTCATACAAAAATAGCACATTTGAAGCGCATGCGATGTTTAATAAAAGGGACTCATGTGGGTGGAGGACTTGAGAAATCTAGTAAAAGGGTCAAGTGGGAAAGCATTAATGCTGCATTTGAAAGTCGATTAAAAACAGGAGTTATTATAAACTTGTCACATAAAGATATAAATGCATTCTTTACAGATGCTTTCAAAATTTTTAAAAACAAGATTTTATTAGTTCTCAAGAAAACACAAATTTCAAAAGTGAACACCACCTTTTGTGGGGATTTTATTAAACAATCAAAAGACGTGGAGTTAGTGGACCGCAAATATTTCAGTACTCCCAATGTTGTATTAGACATTGGAGATGATTTACATGATTGGTTTAGAATAAATATTATTGATCCTATTTTGAACAGTTTATCAGAATTTGCTGAAAAAGAAAGCGGGTGGGCATTATCTCGAATAATTTTTTTGGAAATTGCAATAAACAAATATGAAATGGGGGTTGGCTCGTCTTTCATTCCACTACCAGAACCAATTTCTCGAAAGAAGGCAATTGTAAACGTTTGTAATATGGACCGAGCTTGTTTTTACTGGGCAGTAAACAGTTTTTTAAATCCTGCTACTAATCCTCATCGTACTACATCGTATCCACATTACTCTGAAGTTCTAAATACAAAGGGCTTAGATATTGAAATGCCACTGTCCCAAATTACAAAATTTGAAAAATTAAATAATATATCAGTAAACGTATACTCTTTAGAACTAAATCAATCGAATAAATCTACATTTTATACAGTAGTTCCTACAAGATTAACTAAAAAATAAACTTGAAAGACATGTTAACCTATTGCTGGTCCAATCCAAGTATTATCCCAAGTTAAATGATTATGATGCACCTCCTGTAGACGATACGAATGAAAACATTAAGTACCACTATTGTTGGATAAAAAGTTTATCTAGATTAACTTCATCTCAACTTAATAGAAATAAGAATAAAAAATTCATTTGCGATAGGTGTTTGAACTATTTTCATAGTAAACAAATTTTGGATAAGCATGAAAGTGTTTGTAAAAATATGAATGAGTCAAAAATTTCTTTTCCCAATCATACTCACATTGAATTTAAAAATTTTATTTATAAGCAGAAATGTCCGTTTGTTATTTATAGTGATTTAGAATCCATACTAAAGGCTTATACAGATCAACAAAAAACAGATAAAACTGAAAAATATCAACAACATGTAGCTTTTTCTGCAGGATATTATTTAAAATGCGCTTACGATGATCAGCTTTCATATTATAAATATCATCAGGGTGAAGACTGCATAGATTGGTTTACCAATCAGTTAACTGATGTTGCGAAATTTGTAGAGTCCAAAATTTTAGATATAATACCCCTTGGTGTTACACCCAACTTAGCAAATGCACTAAATTGTCACATTTGTGAACATAAATTCACTGATAAAGATATAGTCGTTAGGGATCATGATCATTTCACAGGAAAATTTCGTGGATACGCTCATCAAGCATGCAATTTGAATTTTAAAAAAGTTTTTGTTGTTCCAGTTATTTTTCATAACTTGAGCGGATATGACTCACATTTTGTTATTAAAGAAATTGCAAAACGTGGTAAGGTTTCCATACTACCAATAAATAAGGAAAAATATATAAGTTTCACCCTACATGACTCTGAAACTAGCATCAAGTTTAGGTTCATAGACTCCCTTAGATTTATGGGAGCAAGTCTAGACGAACTGGTATCTACACTGAAGGAGGATGATTTTAAAAATTTAAAACACGAGTTTCATGATTTAAATAACCAAAAACTGAAACTTTTAATGAAAAAAGGGGTTTTTCCATACGATTACATCGATTGTATAGAAAAGCTCAACGACGTAGAATTACCGTCCATTGAAAAATTTTACAATAAACTTTATGATTCGAATATTTCCATGGAACAATATAACCATGCAAAAAATGTTTGGGAGTATTTTGATACTGCTAACCTGGGAGAGTATAGTCAGCTATATATGAAAACAGACATACTGTTATTAGCAGACGTTTTTGAGCAGTTACGGAGTAATTGTTTGCAAACGTATCAGCTAGATCCTGCGTGGTACTATACTCTTCCTGGGTATACGTGGGATGCAATGTTAAAGTATACCCAAATAAAATTAGAATTACTTAAAGATATTGATATGATTATGTTTATTGAGAGAGGTATTCGGGGAGGTATATCTGTTTGCTCAAATCGATATTCCGAAGCCAACAATAAATACATGGAGGAGGAGTATGACCCTCAAAAACCCTCTAAGTACCTTTTGTACCTAGATGTGAACAACCTTTATGGGTGGGCAATGTCAGAATTCCTCCCTTATGCAGACTTCAAATGGGAAGATAACTCGAACATTGATATCAATCAAATTGCAGACGACTCTCCAGAGGGGTACATTCTTGAGGTAGACCTGGAGTACCCTAAGGAGCTACACGATCTACACCAAGATTTTCCTTTTTGTCCTGAACACAAAACGCCTCCCAATTCCAAATTAAAAAAACTCATGGCTACCCTACACAATAAACATAATTATATCTTACACTATCGAAATTTAAAACAAGCTTTAGCAAATGGCCTAATTCTAACAAAAATACATAGAATTTTAAAATTTAAGCAAGCTGCATGGTTAAAACCCTACATCGCTTTAAATACTAAACTAAGAACGGAAGCTACTACAGCTTTTGCCAAAAATTTGTATAAATTGATGAATAACGCGGTGTTTGGTAAAACCATGGAAAATATACGGAATCATAGGATAGTGAAATTATCAAGATCATATTTGGGGCGTTATGGAGCTAAAAACTTGATTGCTAGTCCTTGGTTTCATTCTAGAACAATTTTTGAAGAAAATTTAGTTGCAATAGAATTAAAAAAGAGTAATCTCGTTTTCAATAAGCCCCTGTACATTGGGATGGCCATTTTAGACATTTCAAAAACTTGTATGTATGACTTCCATTATTCATACATTATCCCTAAATTGGGGAAAAAAAATTGTAAATTAATGTATACAGATACAGATAGTTTCACGTATGAACTTCATTGTAATGACGTATACGAAGAAGTGATAAAGGATGATATTCACATGTTTGATACGAGTGATTATGCAGAGGATAATTACTTTAACATTCCGTTAGCAAACAAAAAGGTGCTAGGTTTGATGAAAGATGAATGTAATGGTTCTATTATGACACATTTCATAGGGCTACGTTCAAAAATGTATGCTTTTAAAGTTAGGGGTGGGAAAATAGTGAAAAAATCTAAGGGGGTAAAGAAAAATGTTGTAAGAAATAAAATTACTTTCGAAGATTACTTGAACTGTTTAAAAAACTGGGAGTCTAAGTACATTTTCCAAAACACAATTCAGTCCTATGCACATAACGTTTTCAGCATTGAACAAAAGAAAGTGGGCCTTTCTCCTGAAGATGATAAGCGGTCACTAATTCCAGAGTCGTTTGATACGCTTCCCTGGGGGCATTACAAACTAAGTAACACTGAGTAATTTGATTTTTTGTTGAGTATATGTATATAAAAATGTACTCTGATTGTTTTAGATATGGATACATTAAGTGAAAACTGTATAAAAATAATTTGCGAAAATATAGAATGTCTAGCAGATTTTTTCGAATCATCAAAATTACCATGGACTCTTACCAAACAAATCGCAAAAAAATTTGCAGAATACAAATGGAGATTTTTAAATAAGACTGCTCAAAATGATCAGTCACGGTTTTGTAGAAATCTCAATTATGTTCATTGTTCACGAGACATTATGTACAAAAACCGAAATGCTGTACTTGCTAGATCTGACTGGGGCTACATATTTGAAGACGAGTCTGAATATTGCATATGGGTTAACTATTATAGGATTGATAGATATAACATATATGTTTGTAAAGAATGTTTTGATAGCATTAAAAGATACCATAGAAGCTTGAGGAAACATTTGATTGTAATCAATGATCATTACCATGATGTTTGCGAGTCAGAAGATATAATTCGTGACTTGTACCACAATAAAGATTGGTGGTGTCAAAGTTGTTATAGAACAGTGCTTTTTGAAACAAATGATAAAGATTCTTGTATTGCGAAACTTCATAATTCTCCTAGAACTCACAGATTTAGGGGAACATATGATAGTGATAGCGATATTGATCATTTTGACGGATTCTAGTATTTGTAATTCTTTTGTTTTTTTATTTCATTTTTATAATTTAATCTGTTGTCGGTTCAATCAAATTTTGTGATTTAGACTCTTAAGATATGTAAGTTTTTTAGTTATTGTTTATCATAAATATATTAATCTTTTGTTGGTTCAATTAAATTTTGTGATTTAAAGTGTAAGTTTTATAGTTATTGTTTATCATAAATATATTAATCTTTTGTCGGTTTAATCAAATTTTGTGATTTAGACTAAGTGTAAGTTTTATAGTTATTGTTTATCATAAATATATTGATCTTTTGTCGGTTCAATCAAATTTTGTGATTTAGACTAAGTGTAACTTTTATAGTTATTGTTTATCATAAATATATATATTATAAAATTCATTTTTTATTTCTTTTTCCCACATTCATGTGAAGACTCAAAGTGCTATTTGAGAATTTTATTATATACTGAGTGTAACAAAATTATCACGCTGTCAAAAGGACCAAATGTTGATCCTGTGCGAAACACTTACCACGTCAAATGTCACATTCTCACGTCAAATGTCACGTCAAATGTCACGTCAAATGTCACGTTGTCACGTCAAATGTTACGTTGTCACGTCAAATGTCACGTTGTCACGTCAAATGTCACGTTGCCACGTCAAATGTCACGTTGCCACGTCAAATGTCACGTTGTCACGTCAAATGTCACGTTGTCACGTCAAATGGAACTTCATATTGATCTCAATGAAAAATTGATTTGAACTCAAAACTTATTCACACACAACCAGTTAAAGAAAACACCAATAATATACAACTATTTATTTAAATCATTGATAACTTTAAGTTTATAAAAGTATACATATTCTCTGAGAGCGTTGTTTAACATATCGTTTGGGGTTATGGAACAAAATGCATATAAAATTTGTAAAGGACTTTCAGAGGTGATAGTTTTACAGAAATCCAAAACATTATAATAATATTGACAAAAATTCAAATTTTCCAACATAGCTATACGTTGTATAATTAAATTATTCAATTTTAAAATTTGGGATACTTCTTCTTCATCCATGTAATACTCGACGTCATGTTTCCTCACAAAAATTACCTTACAGTCATCGTAATTTAATGGGGTAATGGTGCAGTAGTCTCCACATGGAATCGAATCAGGTTTGAACTCATCTACGGTCATCTGTTGCATCATTATTGAAATAAAGGTATGCCATTCGTGAATGTCAAAGGAAATTTTGCCGAACTTGAGCTGCTGAGATAGAATTACAGCAGGCGTGAATGATCTAGCAGGACTTATTCCACATTTCACTTCATAACCAGAAATTGAATATTGTGTTGAAAGCAGGTACACATTTTCAGACTTTGCAGCAAACTCATAGTTTTTCAAAATTGTATCCAGCTCTGCAGTATAGTTATTATCACTGCTACTACTGTCGTAACCACTACTGACACCTTGCATGTTGCTAACTGAGTTTGAGATCTGAAACGACTCCAATTTATAGCGTGTGTGGCCTTTTACGTCATAAAACATCAACTCCATCAATCCAGCTGTTATGTTTTTTGTCTAAGCCTAACCATTTCACGAGCAGTTTCTTGCCTTTACGTCTAAGAACTTTTTCCACCAAGTAAACGTCCCGATTCGATGTTTTCTGTAGTTCTTCGTCATAGAAGCAGCCGCTGATTGGTGTCCCTTGCATGTCTTCAAGTAAATACGTAGCAGGATTGGTAATTTTAACTTTGATGATTTTGAATAGTTCTGTAGTCCAATTGGGTGTATATCCTTTTTCAAAGACATGTTTTGCCTTGGATATGCGCACAATGTCGCCAACTTTAAATTTTCGCGGGCCTGCTATCTTTAAATGACTATAGGTGTTATTCAAAATAGATTTTTCGTTGGATTTGTTGACTTGAGAAGGCTTATATTTTGTTGTGGAATGCCTTGTATTGTTGTAGTTTTGAGTAATTTTAGGCAGAATATCAATCCATTTGTAGGTGCCATTTAAACTGAAATACTTGTAGAGTTTCGATTTTAGCGTTCTTATAACACGCTCTGCCATAGAAGCTTTCATTGTACTGAATACGCTATAATGATTTATGTTGTGTTTTCTCATTAAATTTTGAAATTTGCTGTTGTAGAATTCCTTTCCCTGATCAGATTGCAGATTTTTTGGTATTCGTCTAGTGTGAGCGAGAATGTCCGAGAATGCCCGAGTAATCTCCTCTCCGGTCTTCGTCTTTAGTGGACGTGTCCACACAAACTTTGAAAAACAATCAATAACGACTAGTATCATTTTATGATTCCTATTTTGTGGAGCAAAATTCCTCATCTCCGCAAGATCCATTTGCCAAAGATCATCAAGGCCCTTAATGATAGTGCGTCTCCGAGGGAATTTTTTCCGTATCGGTTTGTGGAGTTCGTTTACAAGCTGAATTTTTTCTTTAGAATACATATTATGACGTACTACCAGCTAGCTTCAGCTCCAGACTGTTAATGCGGTTAACGGTATTCGTATTCATAACCTTAATATTGTTTACAATGCCCGAAACATTAGTTTTCATATCAGAAACGGATCTGATATTTTCTGTAATTTCTTTTCGTAACTCACGTATGCTTTCAACCCACATGTTAATAGAAGCAGTGAATTCTTTTCGAATAAATATTTTGGCTGTGGTAATTGAATCGTCAACGTATTTCTTCGTAGCCATATCCCTAGCTGCTACAGGGGGATTTCGCGAAATAAATGTATCAATTTCGTTAGTTTTATTTTGTAAGTTGGTAATGTTCGCCTGTAATATGGGGATTTTCGTCTTATGAAGCTCATTTCTTATTTCGTTCAATCCTACAGCTAAATCCTTTATATCACGGTCTTGTTGCTGCAGCACCACACCATGCGTTTGAATTAATGGCGAGTTGATAGCACGTAGGTCATTCAACTGCACATCAACATATTTTTTTGTTGCAGCATCACTATTTGTTGTCGGTTCCTTAACATTACAAATTTTCACATTTTCAATATCAATATTACCGTCCGGTGTATGAGGAAACGTAATTTTCGCTGGTAAACGCGCATAGGGCGTTTGATGTCTATGTCCGAATTTATCGACTGGCATAATTGAAATGAACAAGTTTCAACTTGTTTTATTCTATTATATCAGCTTCCTTGAGTTCATTGATAATTGCTACTATTTCGTTGTCGTGTGACGTATTACCTGCCTCTTTTGAAGCAATCAACAACTTCAAACGATCCACCAATTCATTCGCATCGTCCCAATAAATATACTCCATAGGTTTATCATTATATCTTAAACGATCGATACCTTTTCCTTTTGCTGAAGGAATCGATTTTAGACGAGTAAATACCTGAGACGATCTATTCGCCGTCGTTAGAGATTTTGTTTTGAATAAAGGTTTTATGATGTAGTGATATTTTTCAGTACTTGACCCCTTAAGACGATCTAACGTGTCTAAATGAACTTCAGTTGTTGTCAAAAGATTTTTATAGTTCTGTAAATCTTGATCATTGTAACTGGGGTCTCGGTAAAATAGAAGCTCATACAAGCCTGGTGTTCCAATTACATATCTTCCTTGTTTGTTTTTCTCAGGTAGTATGTTTATATTACCGGTTTTTCCATCAAACGCAATTCGACGTTTGCCTAATGACCAACCGATTTCATCGTTGTATATCGGACCATAATTTTTATCGATTTTATCATCTTTTTGGAAGTAATCTTCAATGAACTGATGACTGATGGCAGGATATTGGTCCAAATAGTCTGCGAAAGCTTCCTGAGAAATTTCGGGGCGCATCTCTTCTGGAGATTCAGAACGTGTAATATTGCCGGATTCATCGGTTTCGGCCACCGGTTCCGTTTCGAGAAATGGTGTAAATACATCATCTGGTTCTTCCTTCTTTATTTCCTCTTTTGGATTTAAATTTGTAATCGTTTTTTGTAATGTCTTTGAGGATTGCACAATTTCTTCGAGTGGTTTAGATATTGGCTTGAATAGTTTATTAATAGACTCATCTTGCTCTGATTTACCTAATTTCAACGCCAAGTATTTTTTGCGAATCGATCTGGCAAGTTCGGACACTTTTTTCTTGCGTAATGCAGTAGCAACCTTATCGTCAGACATATTGGTATGGACTAAAGACGCAGCTTACAATTTTATATATTTATCGAATCCTTTGCGATACCTACCACCATTAAGGGTAAAATCCTTCATAATTACCAAAGTACCATAGCGGTCACACCAACACTTTGAACACACATTTTTGAATGTGTCAAACGTCATGTCTGGAGATACGTGTTCGTCAAATATATGTTTCAAGTTCACCTCATCCTGCTTGAATAACACAATAACATTACAATTGTCGCGAATAAGCTGTTTCGGTATTTTTGAGTATGTTTGACAAAGATAAGCGGCATCGATATCTTTATGTCTACACATGGAGTAGTATTCACGAATTTTCTGCTGACCGTCACAGGCTACGTCATCGAATAAAAAGATGGAATTTGGCCGAGCTTTCTCTGGACTAATTATTTCTTCATTGTCTTTAAATGGGAAATACCCAACACCCTTGACTTGCGCTATAACTTCTTGCAGCAATTGATACTTTGGTTGAAATAGCGATTTTGAATAGACATAAACATTTTTGAATTTCGCACCATTTGGATTGAATAGGAGCGCCAGCACGACATTCGTCTTACCACACCCACTGGGGCCACATATAATGGCACGGAAAGAATTTGGCAACAATTTACCATGTTTGCCAACAGTTGGTGTTGAGGTGAAATCCAAATTTTCAATGGGTATAGTCTGCTCTTGTTGAATTATTTTCATTGTGTGTGTCGTTTTTCGTAGTACTACTCTTTAAATATAGGTGTCACCAATTACGCGTGTCAGTCTTAATGTTGGTGTTTGAAGGAGAGGGTATTTTAAATTCTCTCATCAATAAACTACCTATTGAACTTCACTTACCTAGCTATCAGTACTGTGGACGTAAGTAAACCACCCCCCACCCTTTTTGCGGAAAATTAATTGTTTTTTCTTTTAGCTGGTACAAAATTGGAAAAACGTCTTGATCGTGGAGATCCGGGCATCAACCCCTTGGACGCAGCTTGTAAACAACACGATATTTCTTACTGGAAGAATAAGTCTCTCGAGGAACGACACAAAGCCGATCGGATACTTGAAGATAAAGCTTGGGCTCGCGTTAAATCAAAAGACGCTTCACTGGGAGAGAAAACTGCTGCATTACTTGTAACAGGCGGAATGAAGGTGAAAAGAAAGCTGGGAATGGGTTGTCGTCGCAAACGTCGTTCCTTGCATCGAGATGTCATTCTAAAAGTGGGAAAGTCCATGAAAAAAGGGGCATCTTTGAAAGACACTGCAACGTTTGCCTTACGAGCAGCCAAAGCACTTATTAAAGAATTTGGTGGGAAAAAAGAAGTCGAGGTTCCTCGAGTAATACCTGTAGCGAAATCCGGAGGTTTCCTACCACTTATCCCTTTGTTTGCTGGCCTTTCGGCACTTGGAGCTTTGTCAGGTGGTGCTGCTGGGATTGCTAAAACTGTCATTGACGCAAAGCATGCGCAAAAGAAATTGGAAGAAGATGTACGTCATAATAAGGCTATGGAACGTGTAGGATCTGGTCTGTATCTGAAAAAGTACCCAAAAGGCGGTTTTGGATTGTATTTGAAAAAAAACCAATAAAGCTACCCAATCACGCACTATCTGACTTTGACATTGCGCATTATGCAAAATTACTTAAAATACCTCATTTTCGAGGAGTTTTCATGCGAGACACTCTCCCCAAAGCCGGCCCCCGAAAACAAGAATGCGCAGTGGTTAATTTGGATACCTCTAAGAATAGCGGAAGTCATTGGGTAGCTTACAGAAAGATAAACAACAATGTAGAGTATTTCGATTCATTTGGTAACTTGAAGCCACCGAAAGAAGTTGTTAAATATCTGGGGAAGAGCGCGCGAATTTTCTACAACAATACCCAATATCAAAACTACGATCAAATCAATTGTGGGCATTTGTGTTTGAAATTTCTACAATGACGGAACTATTACTACAGCATATCTACCATGGAAAAACATTGAGTAGTTTCACTGCCGAAGAACTGAAGCACTTTCCCATTGAACATCTAATAGAGTGTGTAAGACCTTGGGAATTGTTGGATATGTGGCATAAACTTCCCAATGAATATCAAGCAAATTTTGAACTACAAATACGACTGCCTTGTTTCATCCATTACAACCGACCTGATTGGACGACGCATTGTGACGGCCCTCCGAGTTCGCAAGCTACTTGTTTCCTTTGTAAACAAACATTAAAAAAATAAAAAATGATATTTAAATTCAAACATGTCTCGTATTTCATTAGTCATCATGTCGCAGTTGCTTAGAGTTAACAGTACCAATCACGTGTTTACCTTCCAACCTCCTACGCCTATTGTGCTCGATCCGAAGAATGAATACGAAATAGCTCTAAGATCTTTTCATTCTTATCACAGTATACCAAACATTGAAAATTGTAAGTTTTACTACTACGATACCAAGGGCAAGCTTCAAAGTTTTGATTTTCCCACAGGATGTTATGAAATTGCTGATCTTGAAAAGTTTATCAGTGATAAGTTGGGTGTGGGCAATTCAACCAGACCGGTATTTTCACTAAAACCCAATCACAATACGTTGAAATGTGAAATTTCCAGTAAATACAAAATTTCCTTCATGGAAGCTGATAGTCTTGGAAGAATATTGGGATTTTCACCGAAAATACTCGACGCTAAGTAGATATAGCTAAGCCGTTTCTGGGACACTACTTCAAAAATCTCCGC
>CAJUYI010001219.1:0-45977 GCA_910591695.1 Galerucella pusilla
GCAGGAAATATTTCCCGAGGACAATATCAGACGAATGGATTTCTGTGAGGAGATGATGGAACGTCAAAATGCTGACGAAAACTTTTTAAAAAATATTTTATTTACGGATGAATCAACTTTTTCACTACATCAAAAACACAATCCATCCGTCACAAGATATTGGTCTCGGGAAAATAAACATCTAACCATTCCAATCCGAACGCAGTATCCGCAGAAGCTAAATGTTTGGACGGGTATTCTAGGTGACCACATTATAGGTCCTTTTTTCATTGAGGGGAACTTAAATTCCGCCAAATATTTAGACTTATTACAAAATCAAGTAATTCCTGCAGTTCTCCTTATACCCGATGTTGATCTCAACAGAATTTGGTTCCAACAAGATGGTTGTCCAGCCCATAATTCAAGGATAGTAATGGATTTTTTAAATTTTACATTTCCCGAAAAAATTATTAGTACTAATGGTACAATTAAATGGCCTCCAAGATCACCTGAACTAGCTCCAAATGATTTTTTTCTTTGGGGATTTTTAAAAAGTACCATTTACCAACATGCATTTGAAAGAGCTAATAATTTAAATGAATTGAGGGTGAAAATACAGAACGTTTGTGCCAGCATTACGCCAAATAATCTTAGAGATATGAGATCAAATCTTTATCACAGATTTGGCTATTGTCTGGCACAGCAAGGTGGTTTATTTGAGCACTTAATTCATTAAAATTATGTTTACCTTTAGAATAAATTTTTATTTTTATTTTTTCAGGAAGTTTATATTTTACGTTTAGAATAGGTGTAGGTACCTTATTTTATCTTTTCAATTTAATTTATTAATGGAAGGGATTTTTAGTTTATTAATTGTGGTTCTCTCAAGAAATGCTGTTTTATTTTCAAGTTACAATGGCAAAAATAATATCCTATTGTAGTTAGAAATTGTCAACTTGGTCTAAAATGATATCATGTTGACAAAAATGAATTTTAAGATTTACAGGTTACGTAATAACGATTGTATTTTTATATTTCTTTAACGTCCTCACTCCTTACGTCTTGGGAGCATACTGAATTACCATTTACCACCACCAACTAGTTAAAATAGGAGGGCAATGAGTAGTCGGGCACTCTCGGGAATAAGCTTACGCCCCCTAAGGTGAAACTAAAGTGATGATTGTGCACAATTATTCTTCCTCTCTCTTTCATATATCCTTGTCGTACTTGTGTAATTCGTTCCTAGGTTCCGAAGCAGATTTCCCAATCGGTATACGCTTTATGCTATTAGTTCAACAATGTAGTCCCGTAGCACAGTAAGGTTATTTTCGATCTGTACATGTCGGGTTCGAGTACTGGTTAGTGCATTTTTTTTTAATCAAATTTCTTCGTAGAAAAAATAGTGTATGCAACTCTCATGTAATATCCAATATACTATTACTATACACCAATTTTCGAGTGACGTAATATCGTTTTGTAGTTTTCAGCAAACTTCAATATACCTGACAGTTTTGTAGATTTTCAAGTCATCAGCGAATAGTAAATAATTTGTGTATTAACCCAATCTAGATTATATTATACTCACTAGGGTGGACTTTATTTAGGGTCAAAATACGTAAAAAGTAAGGCTGTAATTTTTTCAGATTTTTAAACAAATGTTCAACCCTTGACCTCGGGTGTTGAAGTGTTCCATTTAAAATACATGGCGTTTTGCTGCGTTTGCAGTCACTATTTTACTGTGGACCCAAATATGTTTGTAAAATCTTGAAATTTTCAGAAATTAGTTTACAAGCATGTTGCTACATGGAAAAAATATCTAAAACCCCCCACCCTCAAACTTTTGTATGACGTAACTTTAATAAAAATTCGAAAAAAGAATTATAATTATCATGGTGATATCTTACAACATTTTGAGGGTTGTGGTTTTAGATATTTTTTCCATGTAGCAACATGCTTGTAAACTAATTTCTGAAAATTTCAAGATTTAACAAACACATTGAGGCCCACAGTGAAATAGTGACTGCAAACGTAGGAAAACTCCTTATAATTTAAATGGAAAACTTCAACCCGCTTGGTCAAGGGTTAAACATATTTTTTTAATCTGAAAAAATTACACCGTTACTTTTTACGTAGTTCGAACCAATTTAAGGGGCGGAAAGGGTAAAATTAAGTTTGACCCAAAATAAGGACCACCCTAATACTTACGCATGCCTATAAAATACGCTCAGTAGACTTCCAAATCGTTCGTGACCTGCAATATCCCATACATGTAAATTAATTCTGGTATTTTCGTCCCATTCCAAAGTTTTTACAGCGAAATCTGCTCCAATAGTAATTTTGTACTGTGTTGAAAATTGACCTGAAATATTTAATACTAAGAGACCAAAGATGTGATCACTTAGGCACGACATAAAAGTATGAATTGAAATAAAATCAGCAAAACAATTTATAACATATTGATATAGTTTCGAAATTAATGAATAGAAATATGTTTTTAAAATTCTCCATCGCCCTAAAATTAATTCTGAATCAAACGAACGTGTACCTACCTAATTTTTAGAAAGAAATAATAACTCAGTAAAATAAAATAAAAAATAAATGCAGGTTTATTTTGTTACTGTACAAAGAGGTCAAGGTTTTTCTCGGAAAAGTTCATTGTTTTCAGGAAACATTCAAAGAACTACACCAGTTCATTACTTTATTCACCCACTTATCGATTTGCGACTAAACTATTCGAAGAATGCGAGAATATTGATTCACGGAATTTCATAACAGTTTAGATTTAATATTTGATAATATTGCTGCGAATGGAATGCAGAATTCTTTCTTACCTTCAGTGAATCTTCCTATTATGGATGTTTTACCTGTAAAAAATATTTTTTAGAATATTTTGTTAAAAAAAATAGATTTTCCTAAGATCACCATCCAAAACACTATTTTGCACATTAACAATTTCGCATAGCAACAAAAGTTGTGGGAAAAGTGGCATAAGACATAGACATACTGACATTAGGCATACCCAAAATAAATACCTATAGCAAATTGTCATTCTGCTTATCTGTAGTATGTGGTATCTAAACAATAAGAGTCCGACTTCTAATTTTTAATAAATATGATCTTTAGTAATGTATTCAAATGAAATGAGGAAATAGTACTAATTTTCACCACCATAAGTTATGTCATGTTAGAAAAAATGCTCATAAAAAAGTACCAGCAGTCTCTTGTTTGATTTTTGGATGGTGGTCGTAGGAAAAATCTATTTTTCCACAAGCAAGACATTTAAATTTTACATTTGTACATATATCATGTTATCAGCTGCAGTCGTGCTGCAAACAAAGTGGTCATGAGAAAAATTTTATTTCCCAAACACATTAGGTAATAGTATATTCTTCAACGAGTGCAGAATGATGGCTATTATTCACGCGGATGAAGTTTCCAAGTCATCCAAGTGAATAAAAGCCATTCTACACAAGTAAAAGACTATGATTTCTCCACGACTAAAAAGAAAAAACTTCCAGTGAGGATCGAACCTCGATCGTCCGCGCCATAGTCAACCACCACTAGGCTAAAGAGCATATTTATAAAAATGTAAAGAGTAAATATATATACGTAACTCATATTTTTAAACGGAACCCTTACATTTATAAATGAAATTAATTCCAGGAGGCGTACATATTCACTATCGCTACTATTGTTCATTTTTTCTCTTATAATACGTAAAATTATGATTTTATAATTATTTTGACGTTTCAAACGACGCGCTGTCAGAGGTATTTGACGTTTTAAAGAGACGATTTGATTTATTCATTTTAGCGTGAATTCTGATCATAATAGAATGTGATTGGCTAACGAGAGTGAATTCTTTTTATTATTCACTGGTGTGAATTATATCATTATGCAGCTAAATATGTAAAAATAATTTTTGTGCGTTATTATTTAGTCGTGGAGAAATAAATATTATATATTATCTGAATAATGAATGGTCCAAAGAACCAATTAAGAATCAAATAAAAGATACGCCCAAGTTGCCAATACATTACGAAATTACAACGTTCACAAAAAAATTCTTGACTGCGATTCGGAAAAAAAACCTGAATAATTTTCTGAGATCATTTCATTGAATCGTTCAAAGGATCCAACTCCCTCCTTTTCGCGTTTGGAAGGTGATTATTTTATGTTAAATCATCTAGTTCAGTTTTGGTCCAGATAATCTATTTGAGTCGTAATTTAAATTAATAACACATTTATAGGTTAGGTGTATGGACGCTTTTATATAAACTTATTTTATTATAACAATCACAATACGGTTTTTATGAATGTTAAAAATATTTGTAAACAAACTTCCAACTTCACGTATCTAATGGCTCCGGTTTTTTATATTTTTGTAATATGCGTATTAAGATTGGGATAAATAATAAAAATAGGCTACTCACCAACTCCAAAATCTCCAATCACAATAATTTTAAAATTTAGTTCTTGTTTATGTAGATTCTTTTGTCTTATTGTCTCATTAATTCTAATAATTTCTTCTCGTGTCAGACCATTTTTTCCGTTCATATTTACTGTAGCTTACAAAAAAACTAGACAAATTTCGGTGACAACATTCAAAAATTTCACAATCGGAATCACATCATTTATCACGAGTGACAAACTTTTGTTGATACAGTCGAGAGAAGTAAATTGCGAAACTGATTATAACATTCAAAGTTTGTTTGATTAGATAAATATTTAAGTATAAAATACAGTGACATCTGTAAATTTACGGAAACTTGAAAATTATAACATTTGAATCGATAAACAGTAGAGTTCATCTCGCAACAGATGGCGTTTTTGAAACTTATCGATTCCAATCTTATCTCATATTATATTGCACTGTGTTGAATGTGAAACTTGGAATGGTATATACAGGTATACACAGGATGTACCAATTTTACGGCAAAATTCTTGTATATGAATTTTTTTACGGGGAGAAATTTTAGGATATATAGTTTATTTACCATAAAAAGACGATGATGTTGCAAAACCAAATATTGTGATGTTGCCAAGCTTTTTTTTCTTTGCACAAACATTAAAAACATTCAATCATTTACATTTAAATATGTAACAATAATAATTATCAATAATAATGAATACAAATACTATTGCTTACGTCACTTAAAGCAGTAAACGGGAGAAGCGGGATCCATTTCGGCATTCTCGTTCAAAATAGTTTAACAAAGATGTTACCATCTCTTGACATTTGTTCAGTTGGGGTCCATACTTACTCTTCTTTAACAAAAAAAAAATATTATATAAACGAACTAAAACATAATCGGCTAATGGAGTCTCTACCTGGTCATAAGAAAACAAAAAAAAAAGACATTTGTTCAGCTGCTTCTGCATTTTATTAAGTACATACTGCAGATTTGCCTAAATAATTAGTTATAAAAATAAATGCTTTTTTAATCTCAAAGAAACAATGAATTTAAAACACCAAAAAAACTTATAAATATTAGACGATGATCGAATATCAATAAACGTCAAAACAAACTGGGAATTATAACATTTGATCTGACAACGTCATGAAGTTTTGCCAACCCGTTAGCTATAAATTGCCCTGGCTGTTGAGGATAAATTATTGTATTTACGGTTGGTAAATTAATATTTATTCTAATGAGCAGCAAAGTAACTAAAAATGACATAATGGTGTTTTTATCGTAAAAATCATATATTTGCAGGCTTTAGCTTAGGTAAGTGCCTCTCTCCTATCCAGAAGTCTGGTAGGTGAAGGGACTATGAACTGCTATGTAATCCGCATATCACAGAATTTACATTATTTTCCCTCCTCTGCCATTAGGCATTTATTCGATCTCAACTGGTTGTAGTCACCCAGAAGTACCTATCTTTCATTGTCTAAGCCCTACTAGAACTTTACAATGGTAAGATGTATTTTTTTCGGCTTTGCCTATTTTTTCCATTATATTGGAGCTGATACTGCAAAAGGGTTTCGGCCACCAAACAGTATATTTCAGTATGAGTCCAGAAAATTAGTTTTCTCCATGTGACCGCGACGTTTTCGTCCACGGGAAAAGCATTTGAGGATTGACTAAAAACTTTAATTTTCCAACGTCAGCCAATGGATTAAATAATTTTAATTTTTTACTGAAAGTAATATTTATACCTACTACAATTTGAGTTATTATTTATATACACTCCTTTAGTAAGTACTTCCGTTTGTAAAATATTTGTTGGGGTATGGGATATTAATCTCGTGAACTACAGTCTTCAGATGTTGACACAATTTTTCCCGTTTACGGATTCTTCGATATAACCTTCAGCTACAGTCGAGGAACGCCATCCACCATGTCGTTTTAGATTAAGCAAATGATAGACTCCGTTTCACGTAAGAAGAACCCACGTGAAGTTGACATCTTAAACGCGAACTCAAAATTAGAATATTAAAATACTAATTTACGTTACAAGACCGGAAACTAGTGTTTTTCAGGTCGAGACAGGGTGAGCCGTAGGCGAGTCCTGGAAGCTTGGTGAGACCTGAGAAACACCAATTTTCGGTTGCGTGACGTACAATATTTTTTTAAGACAGACACTTCGATATACATTTGATTAAGATCTAAAAAGAAAGAAAATAATAAGTTTGACATAAACGACAAATTAAAAATCATCGAACTGTCATCACTCGACAATATATCGAAACGTTGTTACCATAGGAACGAAATCAAGGTAGATTGTATTATAAAAGAGCGATTGGAAAAATGAGAACAAAATGGACGTCAGGGACCGGCAGAAGCTTTTTCCGGTCCCTGGAGTCCATTTTCCGGTCTTGATCGGCAACACGTTCTCTATATCTGTAGCACTTAGGCCACATGTGACCCATTGTACATCCTCCCGAGGAGTTGTCCTAGGTCGTCGTCTATCCTGTCCTTCCCAGGAAGGTGGACAGATCACTGGAGACATCTCCTTTATATCGGCAGGTGTAGGCCAAGACTCACCGAACACACACTCTCTTATTGACGATAACTCCGGACCCTCGCATAAGACATGCCTGACAGTTTCATCTTCCTGTTCACATAGGGGTGTGACCACTAGCCCCATAGTATGGAGGTGTTTCCTCAGTTGACAGTGGCCAGTCAGAAATCCTACTGTTAAACGTAGGTTTTTCCTGTTGATTGCCAAATATTTCTTCGGCGCCAGCTTCCCAGGGTCGCCCAGGGTGATCCTAGCAAGACTGCATCCTTTGATTCCTTCCCATCTCTTAAGGGATTGAACATGGGTGTAACGTTTGGCTAGTTCCGCAATTGTCGAAGTCGTTAGGCCGTTTGTGTCAATGGGTCCTAAAATGTTAAGTCCACCCGCCTCCCTGGCTAAAGAATTAGCAATGCGATTACCTTTACTCCTGTCGTGCCCTTTAACCCACCTCAGGATAATATTGTTATCTGCCGAGGCGTTAGCTAAATCTTGGTGGCACTCTAGTACTAGCCTCGTTATAACACGTTGTCTGTTCAAGGCTAATAGGGCTTGTCTACTATCAGTGCAGATTGTTATGTTTTTGCCAGAAATTCCCTTTCTGGTTATTTCTTTTGTGGCAATTGAAATGCCTGTTAGTTCTGTTTGAACCACGCTGGTATTGTTTCCCATTTCCCACTTAATCCTTAGGCTTAGTGCTCTCGAGTAAACTCCACATCCTGAGCCTTCTTTTGTTTTTGAGCCATCTGTATATATGCGTATTGCATTTGCAGCATCTGGCTCTGTGTTGTTTTGTAATGTATGTATCCTACCATGGATACTTGGTGCATTAGAAGTGTGGAAGGGCCTCTGACTAGGTGGTGTTGCTGGTCACTTGGTGTGTCATCTCACAGGAATTAAAAACAACTACTGGAATCACTGGGTCATGTTCTCTTTATTACCTTACTTTACTATTATACATTAACCCACTTATTACTAGTACTAATTAGAATATTAAGTAAAATGATTACGATGAATAGAATACACTTCGAGTGTCTATAGGACATCTTAGAATAATTAAGTAATGAATTAGAATTGATTAGAATGATTTAGAATACTTTAGAATATTAATTTAGAATGAATTAGAATGAATGTTGAAACACTTTCGTTAACATATTTATACGACGAGTCAAGTTCAGCGTTTTTGTAAATATAAAACAATTCTGTTTATGTTTGTTTCACGCTCTGAACTTGACATCCTACGTGAGACCTTTCTCTTTCATATTGTCAACGATTCATGCTTTATAGAAATTAGCTTCAAGGGAATTCATAATAATACCATAATAATAATTTAAATAATTAATAAATAATATTTCAGCCAAAAGGCATCACAGTTTTATTTGTATTTTGTAGGGTAGGCAAAACATCATTTTCTGGACGAAAATATGTCCAGGAAGTGTATATTTTCTGGTCGGTCTTAAAATATAGTAATTTACGTTACAAGACCGGAAAGTAGTGTTTTTCAGGTCGAGACAAGCAGATTCCAGGGTGAGCGGTAGGCGAGTCCTGGAAGCTTGGTGAGACCTGAAAAACACCAATTTTCGGTTGCGTGACGTACAAAATTTTTTTTTAAGACAGACACTTCGATATGTGGATGTTTATATTTTCTGGTTGGTCTTAAAAAAATATATTTATCATATCGCCACTACTACAAAAACGACAATTTTGCTTCATTCTATACGCATTCTGGGGCACCCCCAACTAGTGTGACCTCTAGTTGATTATTGTTGAATATCATAGGAAACTGTCTAATGGATAGCTCAAGTTGAAATTTTATCCCACTTCTCTTTACATTATTTGAAAAATATGTTTATATTTTTTTATGAAAAAAAAAAACGATTCTTTTGTTTTTTTATTTAACATAACATGAAAGAATCGATATTAAAAAATTGCTGCATCTATACAGCATCTAGTGCATTACGTCAATTTTGTGCAACAGCCGCAACATGATATGAACGTAGGACACTATAAATAAAATCCAAGATAGCATAAACGTCTTTTTTGATTTCATGTTTGTTTAGGAGACGCCGTTTGGTTAATTTGTTTTTGTTTTTAATTGTATTGGTGACTTTTACCTTTGTTTACGCATATTCTCTGGGTCGTCTTGATGACAGAAATTTGGTTGCTATTGAATATAAATATTGTTTGAATACAACAATTAAAACACCCAACAAAAAAATATATAATTATAACATACAGTATGCGAAAAGTCTATCGAGTCCATTCCATTTACACAAGTACGACAAGGAAAATATGAGAAAAACTGCTTGAAAGAGAATGAAGAATAATTGTGGGCGTATCTAGTTCATCCATTCAGCTCTCGTCATTCTTCCAGCCTCGGATGAACTAGATACGCCCACAATTATTCTTCTCTCTCTTTCAAGCAGTTTTTCTCATATTTTCCTTGTCGTACTTGTGTAGATGGAATGGACTCGATAGTATTTTCGCATACTGTATGTACCAAACGGCAAATTGTTACATGTTCTTGTTACCATCATCTAACAGCGGAGCGTAATATCTATTCATCTCTCTCGATTTTGAATGGGAATTCCCTAGTGATACGTCGAAGTTTTAATGTTTATCCAATATTCTTATAATAACTTACTCCATCTTTGTCCATACAAGTAAGCATTAACAGTTGTAGATTAATGTTTTTCGTTCGCATATCTTTTCTTTGCACGTTTGTAGTCAATGGTTTGTCAATAACTTCATAGCACATAGGTGACGTCACAAACCCAATGGCGCACTATTGAAATGGTTAGAAATTCGTATTTTCAAATTAATATATTTAAAAATGTAGCTCAATGGGTTGGGTTTAATTGATTTCAACTGTTAATGAAGAAAATCATGTGGTTGAATTTACTTGCGTCTAGCCGAAGGATTTAATTTTTGAGCCCGCATGCGCATTTCATTTATAACACTCACTTGTTCCCAAATGACTACCTACTTATTATTTTGTAAATATTTTTTTCTACTCTCACACTAGTAAATTCCATATTACCTACTATTTGGTTACTAAGTAAATAGATCATTACGGATACTGACACGTAATGACTAGCACGTAATAAAAAAAATTACGCTTCAGTTCCAGAAAAACAACAATTTATCACCCAAGCCTAGTCAGTCCATGGTTTGGAGTAACCATGGAAACGAGTTAGTAAAGGTTGTTTTGACGTTTAATAATTAACAAGACTTGCTGTCACTAGCTGTTCCCAAACAGCAGCATATGTCCAGTGTACGTACATTTAAGACTCTTTTTACGTTGTTACGTCCTTGTCCGATAGTAAACAAAATATGTATAAAATAAGTACGTACAGTGAAGGATATTGGTTGTACGTACTCTACGATAAGTAGTAAGGACGTACTTAGGACAAACTCATTTTAACGTACTTTGTGTACGTGCTCTGGATGTACAAAATATGTTTATTTTGATATTGACATTGATAGATGGCGGTAGTTTCGTCTTTTTCATACCGTTATTGGTCTGAGCCATGTATCGTACCACAGCGAAATCGTGGGCCAAGTGTATTTGAATGTGCAATATTTATTGGTGTTAGGAGATGGTGGCAACTACACCTTTTTCATACCGTTATTAGTCTAAGTATGTAAGGACTAAGGAGTTCAGGGGGGAGGGACGGTCATAACAAAACACATAGATATTTTAATGTGCATTATATATATATATATTCATTAGATTATTTCGATACACCCTATATCTAGTTTATTGTCTATCGAAAAAAGTGAATCTGTACATACAGATTGCGAAAATCCTTATGGAACCCTCGCCTCGGATTACACAAGTAGGTACGACAAGGATATTATATGAGAAAGAGAGAAAGAATAATTGTTTGCGGTCATCACTTTGTTTCAACTAGGGGTGTATTCGTTTTATGTACATATATGATATAAATTAGCTATAATATGTGTACGTCTATTGTATGTAATTCCTGTACGTACTCTGGACATACTGCATTGTGGAAAATGTACATCCTAAAAATGTGCTGTGTACGTACTACGTACAGTGGAGTACGTATTCTAGACATAACTTTTGTCCGCTGGTAACGTACTTCGAACGTTTTATGTATGTTTCGATGCTGGTTGGGTTGGTGTGAATGTACATTTGTTTTAAAGACAAATAATTAAAATGAGCTCATCAAATAGTGAAAATGAACTAAGTAGCACACCACCCAATATTATACAATTAGCTGCGGACACTTCTGACAACATATTGCCAGAAAAGTCAAGAGGAAGATATGAAAATGTGTACCGGCAGTTTATGGACTGGCGAACAACTAACAATGTAAGTTCATTTTCTGAAAACGTACTCTTGACATATTTTGGAGAAATCACTAAGAAATTCAAACCATCTTCATTATGGGCAATATATTCGATGTTGAGGAGTACTATAACTTTGAAGAATGTCAATATTGAAAGTTACTCAAAATTGCGAGGTTACTTATAAAGACAATTCGACGGTTTTAAAAGCAAAAAATCAAAAGCCTTACATTCTGGTGAGATGAAACTTTTTTAAATGAAGCTCCTGATGTGCAGTATTTTTTTTCTTGCTACTGTTTAATAAATAAATGCTACTTGTTATTCAGCGTTTTATTTTTATTAATGAAGTTGTTCGTAGAAAAAGTATAGTACACAACTAGAGTTGTAAACTTATTACACGCTTATAGAATTACTACACTCGCCGCTACGCGGCTCGTGCGCAACTTTTCTATTCGCATGTAATAAGCAACTTACAACTCTTGTTATGTAATATACTATTTTGAGAAAGGGGATGAGAAAATTATTGTAACTATGTATAAAAATATCAGAAAATAAGAAATAGAAAACTAAAAAAAAACCAAGAAAACCCATGCCCAAAACCGGTTTCGAACCTAGGACCTCTGGGTTGTGAGCTCAGTATGCTACCTACTGGCCAAATCTCGTCACATTCATTCATATCGAATAAAAGGTTAAAGGCTGTATGGACGCATGCGTACCTCAAGATAAACTCGTGATGTAATGCGCATGCGTGCCTGCGGGCTCAAAAATTAAATCCTCCGGCTAGATGCAAGTGTTGAATTTTTGTTGCACACTTCATTGTCAGCACATTAGGAATATGGTAAATGTCAAAATGTATTATAATATAATGGAAACTAAACTCATAATTTGGGTAGGTATACTTACTCGTTTATTATTTATACACAATTTATAATTTTTGAAAAATTGTACTCGCATTTTTTAATAATTTGTACTTAAAACAAAGCGTAACGAATTTTGTTCATTATATGCACATATGAATATTTTTTTATTCTGCTTTTACCGCCGTTTCACACTTTTATAGAAACTCTAATAAACGCTATTGCTTAATATACTGATCCACATAATCGATGCTGTTTTTCAGTATAATTTTCTCCGTTGTCCTCATTTTAATAGCTAGTACTTGATTGGCACTTAATTCTTTCTCTTCCAGTAATTTAAGATCTTCCTCAATAGTTGTCTTGTAAATGCCCAGAAGCAATTTTAGTCGGGCTTGAAGAAAAGTCCAAGATTTCTTCTCGAGACTCGTATCTAGGGCGCATTCTAGGTATTGTACGTCGTCGGATCGGTCGTTTTCCAACCAGTGCCGGAGTTGTTCTGAAACCATAAAACGATATCGTTAAATATTGACTTTCACTTAATGCTATTGACCCAAAATGACGCTTTTTAAATTTATTGGAATATAATGTTTGTGTACAAAATCCAAAAATATCATAACTAAACGGTTTAATTTTAAAAATGTTTTTCTCCGGAGGACATTAAATGTCAGATTATAGAAGTTTGAGCTCTCTAATTGAAATTTGAAGAAAAAAACATTATCTCTTACAAACTTAAATTTGAGAAATACACCATAAGAACACTCTCCGCATTGTTTTGCACATTTTTTTCTTTACACCAATCCAACTTGGTGAGATTTGGGTGGCAAATGATTTAGATATACTGCTTCGGCAATTTCCAATATATCCGCAGGTATATTTTCATCGTGTTCTGGATTCATTTTGAAAGCAGCGCAAAAACTACTACAAAAATTATATGATTAGTACGTCTACTGACGTATACTTGACAATCAATATTTACCAACAATACCAGATATCCAAGACTTGCTATCGCTGTTATAATTAATAAGTGTTCAAATTTATTACCAAATTATTAACGATTTTTGAATAAAACTAAATTTATTTTAATTTTGACTTGGTTGGAGAAAAAATAGTATATATCATACAGACTAAAAGGGCCTATTTTTAATATTTTGCATTCGCTCGGCTGCGCAACTGCAAATATTGTTCGTAAAAAAATATGCACATTTAATCCTTATAATATAATATATATATACTATTTAAAAAATTATATATTTTTTTCTTAAATATCTTTAAGTTCAGACTGATTTAAGCAGGCTACTATTTCTTTTTAAATTAAATTAAAATATATTTTCCCAAGATATTGAAAGACAACACAACTGATCATTTGACATTTTATGCAATGTGTCAAAGATGTTCAGTAGTTTATAGTTTAGATGTAGGAAAAACCTGTGACTAATGCGGTTAATTTTTCTTACATTTTTTGGTTATCTACTTTTTTTATCGCACTTACTTCGATACGCGCAGCTAGATCGCACTACCATACGATCTATCGTAACATGGAAGTATGTAAAATCATCAATTGTACCCAATTTTGTTTATCATAATAATGAATTTGTTGTATGTAATTAAAGTTTATTCAAAATCACTTTTATAAACCAAAGCACTCGTTCTTATCTTTTTCCTTTGATCTGCATAAGCCTAATCACCAATATTATATAGTTGGTAAGCGATGACTAGAGATGGCATAAATGTTAATTGAAATACTAAATACTCACCTTCGTTCATATTAAAAATTCTCACAAACGCCAAAAGTGCACCGTCAATAGGAATGGGTCCTTTTTTGATAAAGAAATTACTAGTAGGTGATAGAGATAACTTATTCAATAGTTCTGTTCTCTTTTCCCGTAACGGATCAGATTTACTGATACCAAGTTTGATCCAATAACCATCATGCTCATTGTCTTCATACACGAACCTGTAAAAATGAATATGATCACCAACAGATGTCAAGATAATATACCATAATACACCATAATAGTATTACACTATTATAACGCCTAACAAATTTGAAAATTACTTTTAAAAAAGTAGGCCGTTCATTAAGAAGCAATATCTACTTCTCGGGCAATATACTCCGACATACTATGAATTGAGGCGTTATAATAGTATAATACTATTATTTTGACATCTATTGATAGCACGCTTAACTTAAATATAACAATTGTTATTGGAAACTGTGATTAAATAATCACCAACGCACAATGTTATACAGATTGCGAAAAAGCTTATGACCAAGTTGACAATTAATTTCTAACTACAATAGGATATTATTTTAGCCATTGTAGTTTGAAAATAAAACAGTATTTCTTGAGAGAACCATAATTATTAATAAACTAGAAATCCCTTCCATTAATTAATTGGATTGAAAAAATAAAATAAGTAGGTACCTACACCCTATTCTAAACATAAAATATAAACATCTTGAAAACATTAAAATAAAAATCCATTCTAAAGGTAAACATAAATTTAATGAATTAAGTGCTCAAATAAACCACCTTGCTGTGCCAGACAATAACTAAATCTGTGATAAAGATTTGATCTGATATCTCCAAGATCATTTGGCGTAATGCTGGCACAAACGTGCTCTATTTTCAGCCTCAATTATTTTTAAATTATTAGCTCTTTCAAATGCATGTTTGTAAATGCTTCTTTTCAAGAATCCCCAAAGAAAAAAATCATTTGGAGCTAATTCAGGTGATCTTGGAGGCCATTTAATTGTACCATTAGTACTAATTATTCTTTCGGGGAATTTATACCTTAAAAAATCCATTACTATCCTTGAATTAGGGACTGAACAACCATCTTGTTGAAACCAAATTCTGTTTAGAGTTTAAGTTCCCTCAATAAAAAAAGGACATGTGGTCACCTAAAATACCCGTCCAAACATTTAGCTTCTGCATCTCACAGAAATCCATTCGTCTGTATTGTCCTCGGGAAATATTTCCTGTGTTGTCTGAACCTTGTAACAATGGTACCCGTTCCGTTTTAAAATATTCTGTACAGTTCTCTTATCCATGTTGACCTCTTCAGCAATTTGTCTTGAAGAAGATGATTGGCCTGTTTCAACTGCTAAACAAACATTTAATTCTCTAGTTTGCCTTTCATCGTTTATTGGACGTTCGATTGGATCTTCCGAAGCTTGGCATTTTCTACAGTATAAAACATCCATATTTCTCGAAATTACTAATTATTTTCACAATTGTTGACTTTGAAGGAATTGGGCGATTTTCAAATGCCACAATAAACAAATTAACGATTGCATCAGACCTCCAAAATACCATCTTACAATTTGCACTTTCAAGGCATATTATAAATGTTTTATTTTCAGATGCGCTTCGAACGTGATCAACGTTTGTAGCGTAAAGACCTAGGAATAGCATTTTTAATGTGAATTCTCTCTGTAAAGGACAATGTTGCCGGATGAAAATGTTTAGTTTTACCTATTGTGCAAGTCAACGATAACGAGACAAAAATATCATTTGTACAAATTAATCTGCGCTTCTAGCAACAGCGGTTGAAATAGTGGGACAATCAACATTCGGCCAGCACCTGGAACTAAGTACACGCTTAGATGCGCGCGCACAATTATTCTTTCTCTCTCTTTCAAGCTGTTTTTCTCATATTTTCCTTGTCGTACTTAAATACAAAATTACAAAATCTTCACATATGCTGGTAATATTTCCAATAATATTTCAATGTAAGTAAAAAATTATTAAATGTAAAAGCAAAAATATCCCCCAAAATCTGACACATATCAACTTGAATGTCTATATTAGCTAAGCAGTCGAAATTTTGAAATTAGTCACAATGAACACAGAATCTCATATAGAAGCAACAGTTATTATACATAAAATTATTTATGTCCAAGAGAGAACAAGATACTTTGCCACCACTCTAGACTCGGTTGGTCACGATACACTCTCTGGAGAAGGATATGCGATATTGTTTCTTTGTTTTTGTATTGATTTCTCTCTTTCACTCACAGAATGGCAGTACGGAACATAAATATCTGACGAATCTGTATGTCTTGCAATGTACGAGAGAAAACAACAGGAGAACTGTCCAGATAATCTAATACAGTTAGGCGGCACTCAAGGCAATTTCAAGCCAGAAAATGACGTCAAGACTTTGGGATTGTATCAAAAGAACTGAAGACATTCGTCGAACAGAATAACGTCAAGCTGACGTGGGTACCAGATCACCATGCTATTGAGGGCCATGAAAGAGCTGATGAACTTGCAAAAAGAGAATCAGAGGACACACAGCCGGAATCAGGACAGGGGTGCGATTTTCGAGTTCACACGTATATTATGCGTGTACGGTTATTTCCACATGAATTTTTTCGTATACGGTGCTAAATGTGTATTTTTCAACACCGTGCGAATAAACGCTGCCGGCAACACCGCATAATCGTATGGTCTTGTCACTTGTGACATTTGAGAAGCAAAGAATATTCCTTATCTATGCAGTACAACTACTGTATCAAGTGTGGTGTAAGCCCAAACTGGCTTTTGATATTACTTATTTAGCATTTTTCCTTTATTATTGTTTGTTGTTAAAAAATGGGAGATTCAAGTTAAACTGAATTAAATCATCAAAACCTGCCATATTACAACTGATTACTTATATCATCTATTTTTCAAATTAATGACATACCAAACACAAATATTTTCAATCTAGGTTATGTGAATTCACACTTTCTGTACACGAAAACATTTATTCGAATGGAATAAACCCACTCGAAACAAGCCATACGAAAGTGTTCGTATACGATTAGGTACCGTTTGAGCATGTCGAAAATTAGGTTATTTAAATTTCATACGAAAATATGGTATACGATTTACTCCCGAATGATTCGAAAATCGCACCCCAGTTTCTTGGCACATCAAAAACCTTAGTAAGAAGATATGTAGAGAACTGGATCAGGGTCAGATATCGTTAATTTATACTGAATGCAACAATACTTTATAACAATTTCTGCTATACTATATATACTCTTTGATCTATTATGATCAAAACAACAAAAATTCTGACAATTTTCTCTGTCAACAATTAAAATTAAACAATGGTATAGAACGCTCATTAGCAGTAACAATTTGATAATAAAAATATTTCTATTTTACGGTTAATGGTTATCACTTTCACTCTGAAGAATAATAGATAAAAAATTTCGATATAATACATACCCGTTATGTATGAAAAGATCTGCATTAGTGCGGGCCCCATAAAAGATGAAAAATTGTTCTCCAGGCTGATACGTTTTAAGTGCCAAGCATTCACACGTCTTTAGGTCAGGATTGTAGTCGGTCGTTATCTAGAATAAAAAATTAGATTTTAGTTTGGTTTCTTAATAAATATATAATGACAGGGGGATCCCATTGTAATTCTATGGGATTCAAAGCACAGTAGCAGTAGTTGAATACTGAAAACACCACAGCGGGGAATCGAACCGTGATACTTCACGTTTAACTCACAAATTTCCCGTGCTTCAACCCGTCTGGCTATCTCCTACGCGGTTGAAAGCGAAAGTGGTATGAAAATGGAGTGCATTTGAACTTATTTTTCAACGACCTTTCCAAATTTGTTATTATTTTTTATGAACGCTATTTGGTAAAAATGTTAGCTAGCGTTTGACAGTTTTGTACAGGAATACCTATGTCGCATCTTATAAATAACACAGTGTATAAATGTAACATACCGTTCCGTTGATGTGATTACAGATGTCCCAAAGTGGAATTAGAGCATTAATTGTATCTTCTCCATCTTCGGATGGTATTGTATTCTGTCTTGTCATAACCGTAGAAACAGCCCAACTGCAAAAAAATAAATATATCAATATGAAAATAAGAATAATTGGAAATACATACTGCTGCTATGTCATTGTAATAGTTATGCGTTTAGTTCTTATTTTTTACTGAAAAATGGTTCGGAAATGAAGGTCAAAAAATGGCAAAGCATCGCACTTTTTTCGTCCAGCATCGATTTGCATAAAAATTTGGGATAAGGCTCACTTCACCCTTTAGTTCATTTTCTTATGTCTTATTTAAGGGTGAAAGCTACCCATAATTGTAAAACATTATAAAATAACATTTTAAACTTTGAAATGGGTTATATTTGGTTTGGATTAGTTAAATTAGTTAAACAATTTCATAATATTTCAACCTGTACATATCAACTCTTGTTAGAGCTTAATGTAAAAATATATTTTTTTCTCTCAAAAAAGATTAATTTTCGGTAGTAATAACCCAAGGACATTGATAATTGTTAGAAAAAATTTTATGACAGATTTAGAAAGCTTGTTGCTTGGAAAAGACCGACGCCGTAGGCGGAGGTCTGTTGCCTACAATCGACAAGCTTGAGAAAGGTGTCATAAAATTTTTGAGCATTTATCAATGTCCGAGGGTAATTCGGATAGAAAATGCTAGAAAATGCTTTTGCTAATTATAGAAAAAATACAGAGCTAACACAATTTATTTAAAGCTGCAATTAACAAAGGAACAATTAGAAAAGTTAAATGTGAGATTTCGATATATTAAATATTTGAAACTTCAAAATCGAAATAAATCAATATGTATCCATAGCAACGTGAAAATTGCCCGTGGTCTGTTATCAGTGTAATGTTGACATGATTGGGTGAAATTGTTCATAAGATAAAAAATGAGGAAATTTGATTGCTTTTTGGAATTGTCAAAAAATTTTCATAGTGATTAATTCGAGAATTCAGTTGTTTAAAATATGTTCATTTTGCATTTTTTCAACCCTTAATAACATTGCATTTTTTATAAAGTAATTTAATAAGAATAAATAAACTTGTAACGTATTACCGCCAAATATACTACTAATGTAATTTTTGCTATTACAAATTAAATAATTTTTTTAATATTCCTTAGTTTTTAAATGGGGTGAGTTTAAAGAGCTCGAATGAGGGTTGTCTGCTGGTATATGGAGCTTATAAATATATTTAAAATATTTACTGACAAGAAACTCTAGGCACAGGGATATTTTAGTCATTAAAAAGCTACAAAAGGGTTAAAAGTACGTAATTGCTAACAATCGTTTTCTTGAGTTAAATATATTGTGGAGTCATTTAAAAACAGTTAGTTTCATTTAAAACCATATAATCGTTTTCTCTTTAAACTCAATTTTTTTGAATTTTGCATTCTTAATTGATCGAACTTCTTGATAATACATAGTTAGGGAGTTGCTTTCACTGATTTTTTCGTAGAAAAAAGTACCCACCTTATTTTGGTCGCTCAATTTTGATGCTCGGGACTTTTTTTAAGGTCTAATTAGGTATATACTTTAAAAAATATTCTACAAGTTTTCCTCGAAAAATGCTAAGTTTTCCGGTTATTTCACTCTGAATCTTTCAAATTATGCATTTGACCAAAAAGAAGGTTCAACTGGAGCATACAGGGTGGCCCACCGTAATTAATTTCATCTAATTGGCATACATTATTAGTGATGAGCAAAATTGGCCTTGGTCTTGCTTTTTCCACAAGACCAAGATCAACACCATCCTTAGACTAGCAAGACCAAGAGTAAATGAAAACCGGACGATGTGAGCAAGACCATGGACAAGACTGAATAAGCAAGATATAGACCAAGACCACTAGGATAGAAAGAAAATCCGTTAACAGTTTTGATAGTTTTCGAACAATTTTATATTTTGGTTGGAACAATGTAGATTCAACGTTTACTATATTCATTAAATATTCACGATTACGTCAAGATTATGAATTTTTTTCATTTTAAAATCTCCATTATTAAGTTCCTTCATAATAAAATTCAAACGTTTTACTGTGCTACTTAATCTGAGCCGTGGCTTTTCAACAAATTGCCAATTAACTAGAATTTCTCGTCGATAACTAAAGCAGGTACAATATACCATAAAAACGTATTATTTTGTAACTGTTTTCGCTTAAATTTAATGAACGTACCTAAATACTTTTTGAATACCTATTCGATTTTCGCAAAAATTATATCCGGCGATTAATTTGAGATCAAGAGAGATTACAAATGAAATTAACAACTTTTTACGGCAAATTTTTTTTTCCGCAGTTAAAATAAAGTAGGTATTTAAATGAATACGATGTAGTATTAGCAGCAGGTTTGGAAGATGGATATAGATTTGGTCAATTTTCACACCAGCACAACAAAACTTGTTGAGAAATAAGATCACATCTACTCTCTGACGTTTTGTTATAATTTGGAAATAAAACAACAATTTACCATTTAGCTCTAACATAAAATTTACTGTTATAGATCAAAAATAGTTATAACTTTCGTTTAAGTTATATTACTCTTTTTTTATTTCAGTCGCTTCAACCACTGAGGTTATTAGCGACATAAGAGACATATTATAAAGACAAAAACTACAAACATATATAATCCGGTGTCTCTTAATAACCTATTGTATCTTCGATGAGATAGAGTCTCCGCTATATTCGCTGAAATGTACTTTTTTCTTGTAGCTTCAAATTGTTTGCACTCGATCAATATGTGCTTTACACTAAGAGTAATTTGACAGGTGTCACATATTGGTTACTCAGTTCGTGTGATGACATATTTATGTGTTAAGTTCATTTTCCACGTTGCTGGGACAAATCGCTGCGATAAAAAGTACCGTATCAGAATATCGATAGTTTGTTGCTGCGACTTATCCAGGCATGTGAGAAACGTAACGTGTTGCCAACTTGATTGACAGTGACAGCAATGTCGGAGCGGAGCGGCCAATAGAAATTTTGGGTTGGTGCGACAAAATCCACCAGTAAAGTTACCAAGTCGCAGCGACTTCTGGCTCGAAAATAGAGCAAGTTCTAATTCATGCGACCGACGCGCCCAACGAAAAAAAGCGCCAAGTTGCATGCAACTTTTTCGAGTTCCAGCGTCAACTCGCACCGTGGAAAATGAACTAATTACTATGACCGAGTCGCAAACGTGATATTCGTACTTGGTTTGGTTTGTTCGATGTTGGTTGGGTCCAAAAGATTTGCTGTTTGTTTAATTTCTCTCAGTTTATTTTGTGTTGCACTCAACGCACTTAACACTTTATATTTAATTTCAGCTTTCATGTCATAACAAGAAACTTCATCTATGTGAATAAAGTCCTGGTCGTTTTGTGCAGATCGGGCTATAGTTGGCCTACTTCTTCATTTCCTTTTATACCGGAATGTTTAGTAGTTTTCTATATCTTTCAAAAAATACTGTTTAATCAGGTTAGTTGGAGTTTCCATTTTTTAATGTATTGAGGTTGGTATTGATTCTGGGTAAGGATATTAACCAGGGTGGAGGAGTTTGGATATTTGTTGGGAAAAAGTTAATCTTTGTGGCTTTTTGTGTATGGGATGATAGAAATTAAATGCATCTTCAACATTTTATACATTATGGTTTATTTTTAGATAATCTTTGCATATTTCGGATTTTAGAGGAAAACATTGTGTTTAAACCCTATCATCCCATAAACAAAAAGAGCAATATGCCTTTAATAGACATCAAAGATAATAGTTTAATAGTGATGAGGCGCAAATACGCCGAAATGATCTACAATTGATGTTGTCCCTTCTATTCTTTTTTTAATTTCTTGGGAAATTAAACCACAGTATTTTTAAATTCTTTATTTCAACGTTTCAGTAGCGTTCCAGCTACCTTTGTCAAGAAAAAAAATAAGTAGAACAGTGCTGTATTTTTCCAGCGGAAACAATCCCACCAGATTGCATATACTGCAGAATAGGGCAATACTTGAATGTAATAGGCCAATAGGCGCACCTTAATTAAATATGTGTTGGATACATTATAATTTATGTCTGTTAAACAATGACGTTGAATTTGTTAATATTAATTGTTAAACTTAAACATAAAAAATTACCAAGTTATCTTTGCGACTGGATGACATAACGGACATGCATGCATATAACACAAGAAACGGTGTATTTAAATCATGGATTAACGCTGGCTACGTGAGTATTGAATCGCTGTTTAGTCTTGTTTAATCGCTTACTAACAAAACTTTTGAAATGTCAGACATTGGGGTCATTCACAAGAAAAGGGAAAAATAATATCTACGTGCAAATGCACCTACATTAAAATTATATTCGAAAGTGTATTTAAATAGTTTATAATTTTAGTGTTTTTTAATGTTTCTTCAAATTTCGTTTCAACTTTTAATTTTTATACATACACATATTTTACTTATACATGTACAAGAGCAAGTTTTTGCAAATAAAGAGTGATATATAAACTTTCCTTGCATGGTCTCTCTTAGTGATGTGCTTTTAAAGAAATTCCCACTCAAACTAAAGTCCCTCGTCAATACAGGCTGAAGCACGGAGTCTTCTCCATACTCGCCTTCTGATCCAGTGATGCAAAAACACGACTCATTTGAAAACAGTATCCTGCTCCAGTCCTCATCATTCTAGGTGGTTTCGAGCTAATGCTAGTCTTGCAATTCGATGCCGCACTTTGGACCAGAATTTATAAACAAATAAATTAGAAATATATAGAATTGTTCATTTTTAATATCCAAAAATGATATAACAATAAAATAGTAATAATTCAGATAACAGCTAAACTTAACAACACCTTTATCAATTCAATATTCGAACTAGCTTTAAATCTAACAATAGTTTGAGATCTAGACTAACAAAAAATGAAGAATAATCTTCAAAAAACTGTATATATCAGATACCCTGTGAATGCGAAAAATTTTATTTAGGTGAAACCTCTAGACCACTAAGAATCCGAATAAATGAACACAAAAAATATATTAAAAATAAGGAGTTATTTAAGTCAGGTATTTGCAAACATGCTTGGGAAGAGGGGCATAAAATTCAATGGGATTCGACAAAAATAATATTGAAAGAGCCCAATAATAAAAGACGAAAAATCAAATAATGGGATTTAATACAACTACCACTAAACTTGGATAAATGTAGCCGAATGTAGTCAAATTTGGTTACTAATGTTAGAAAGAAAAAATTCCAATAATCAATTACCTGCGTTATGAGGATAATTTTTTTTACATTTATACCCATTAAAACTGTGTATTTTTAGTCACGTTTCCAGAAATAGCCAATTAGAAATCAATTTCACTGAATATTACCCTCATGTATTGAAAATCCCATATGAAACAAGATCTTATCGGCGATAAGAACCCCATGGGTAATTATCATTTATGTCTTAGCGTTTCCAAGGTAATTTGAAAATATTTTCTGTGAATAAGTAAACTTGTCAATTTGACAATTATTATAAAAAAATGTCTTACCGAATATACCTCGAACATTTAATAATTTTGCCATAACTTTCCTCTAGCATGTTGCTTTGAGGTGCAAATTATCACTGTTCTTGGTATATTATAGCTGATAGTATCATTGGAATTGTTTTTAACCGATACACACTTCAATACAGAAACTCACAAAGCTGATATACACATTTTAAAACAAAAATAATCATCAGAAAATAGTATATTAAGTAACAATTGTAAAAGACGTTACTTTAATCACGAGTTTCCTGAGGCAGTTGTTTTAGATGCGGTTTTAGAGACGGAAGTAGAAAAAAGTATTACCAAACGCGTTTTATTAACATTTCCGAAATTAGCAGAAAAGTGCTATCCCAATAAAACATTTCCTGGGGCGTACACTTCACTGGGTCTCATTCCTAGTAGACTATGATATTGTTAGAATGTCATACAATTCAATATTTTGTTTCACATTTTACCAAGGATATGATCTATTGTGAATCGACCTTAAAAATGTTGACAACAATTTTTTTTGCAGTCTTAAAATTCAAAATACTATTGACAATTTAATTCATGTATAAAAAATCGCATATATCACAGTGCAATTGTCACTTTGACAGCGGCAAAAGTAAGCTTTAACTTTTACAGCGAAAAATATACTAGTGATTCTTTCACTTATTCATTTGTTCATCAATATCACTGTTCCTAGTATGAATTTCAATAACTGCGTTTTTAATAATTGTACATTAAAATAAAAATGTGTTTATTTTTAATGTTTCATAAATAAAGTTTGCATTGATATGTTTTCAAATTTCTCATTCATTAAATTGTCCTGCCGAATTACACTCGAGGTTTGTATTGATATTGGGTAAATTTGTGTTGTTCAAATTCTAAACTGTTTCCTTTAGCAATTTGACTCGAATAACTGTCAACCTAAAAACACTCTACCTTCGGTGTCGTGTTTTTAATAATTGACAGTTATTCTCGTCAAATTGCTAGGAAACAGTTTCTCATTAAACAACCTAAATTTACCCGATAAAATACAAACCACTTGTGCAATTATAAGTGATTATTTAGTTGTAGAATTTTTTCGTAGTGTCAGATAAGAACCAGAAGTTTATAAAACATTAATTATTCAACTGCAACGCTACAGAAAAGTTGAATTAAAAATCTAAAAAAGAATACACCAAAAAGGAACATACAGAAGATACAATTTTTTTACAAAAATATGTAGCCTCCAACATTATCAACCTAGACAGATTAGTTTCTACCATTAAGACTTAAATGGGATATTAACAGCGTACGATAAAAATACTTAGTTATAATTCGTTGAATAAATTCAAATTCTAGGGTATTGAAAATTGAAAAATTAAGAAAATTACCTTAATGAGCTCTTTTTAACTTTGTTATTCTAATATGGTTCAATCAGGTGTGTTTTAATTTCTATTATAAACACTTACTATCTAATGAAGCAATTAATATTTATTTTTCTTATCATTCTTATAATACTGAAATTTATAATATTCCTAATGTAGGTAGAATAATTAAACATATTATCACTAAAATACTTTCTTTTAAAATAAGTATGTGTAGGTAACACGTCGAGTCGACGTTCTCACAGGTGACACGAAAATAAATAAAACATTAATGTACACCGATGAAAGTTTTTAAAGAAAGTGAAACATTTTTATTGTTTGTTTCGATAGAAGAATAAAATCTGAGAAACATATTTGAATATAATTAAAGCATTTATTTGCACATTTTGGTACTTTGTAGTTGTGTCTTGAAATAAAGTCACACAATCAATTTAAAATTAGACGTAAAAGATTTTTCAATTTTAAAGACTTGAGAAGATATTTACATTTTGTTAAAGTTGAAAACGGTCAATTCTATGAGAAGTAGTTGAAAATTAACGACAGACCGTTATATTTGATGAAGTTTCCGCCATTACAAATGTTTTAATTTACACATAGTCAATATTAGGATTTAAAATAATAGTAATACTATCATAACGCCTTAAAAATTTTGAAAATTACTTTTCAAAGAACAGACTACTCACTAAGAAGCAACAACTACTTCTCTGTCTATATGCCACGAAGGATATTAAGTTAAACGGGGTTGGTGTATCTGCAAGATATAAAAAACCATTCTGGTTTGTAATTAGAAATTGTAGATCGGTTCGGCGTATTTGTGCATCATCAGTACAAGGTAGATATCATCCGTCCAGAAGCTCTGATTCCATAATTCTGAACCGGAGACAATCACATCAATCCTCAGTAAAGGAACTGTTAAGATCGAAAATACAATAAAATAATTTGCTAACCCTCTTTCCACTTTTTTACTGAGAATTTCAATCACACATAAGCTGGCGTCTAAATTATGTTTCACTATTTTTTTATTATATGATTAGAAAATCTAACGGTCTAGGTGGTGGTCATGAAACAGTTCAATAAATGTATTCCATAATGCAAATATTACCAAAAATTTTAAATAAGTTGGGTGCTAACAACGAACGTTCCAAATATATTTAAAAAAAAGTCCCAAGCAATTGGATTAGTAGACAATAAGCTATTAAGTGGCCACAAAGTTAAATGAGCCTTGTACCTTTAGCTTTCCTTAGAGTCCAAAAAAATACCTTAAGGAAAAGTAATATTCATACCGATTTAAGAAAAAACTGAGGAAACGAAATTCACAAGATGTTTGCATAGAAAACTAGAAAAATATCGTTAGTTTATTGATGCACCGTGTAATGAATGAATCGTCACTAGCAGTTGACGTCACCACAAAAATCTGCGTTGGATGCCAATTTTTAATGGATCGAAATTATCCATAGGAAGGTGTTTTAAATCAGGATCGTCTCAATTATCCGTCGTATTACGACAGGAAACTAAAGAAAGTTTAATTCTCCGTAATTGTTTTCAACTGAATTAGATTATTGTTTACAATCCTCCAGCCGTGACATGGTCGTCTACTAAACTATTACCTGAAAACTCTACAAGACTTTTGGGCCAATCTTATCTAATTTACATAGTACTTTTTCTTTTTCATCAGGTATAGTGCGGCTCTGTACGGTAAATCCGAAAAGTTTTACGGTTTTATTTCATCTCAAGCCTAAGCCAAGTCAGTTTTTTAGATCGTGAAAAGAACTATAGCTATACGATGCTAGGGCGGGATCTTTCGGGAAACCTTGTACGCGTTTTCTGGTGGCATTCAAACCTTTTTATTTGATTCCGCTTAGAACTTGTATTTTATTTGTTTATTAATAATATTTTATTGTATTCATGCCCCCTGAAGCAGACCAAGATCTTAAATCTTACTTTTGTGATTTCAACCGAAAATGACTTTTTTATCACTGCATCATTAATAATAATAATAATAATTGTATGAGTGACACTATTTAACTATTTAAAATTGACGGCGTCTATAATAATATTGAATGTTGTGAAAAATAAGAAAAAATATTACAGAATTTATTCTGTACACTGTGTAAAAATAATACATTTTTTTTCACCAATTGTAAATACCTACTCTGCAAAAATTAAAATGATATTTCCCCCTTTTCTTTGGGTGTAATATATCTGATAAACTCTACTGATTATCATCTATGACACAGGCAATACCATTGATTGATAAAAATAACCATCGAAACGTATATCATGTTTCTTGCCGACTTTGCGAACAAGAGAAAGTGATGCTACTTAAATTTAATACTTATTATCGGCATATTTTAGAGATTCCAAGGATCCGTATATATAGTGATTACGAAATGACAATTAAGATATTTTCTGTTTTCACTCGAACTGCGTGAAAATTGAAAGTAAAATTTGAGTTTGTTTGTATTACTTGTTAATTTTTATAACATACTTACGCAAATACAAAAAAATTGTAGCTGACGAGTAGATAAGATATTTACAGACTGAACTAGACATGGAAATAGTTATTTAACCAATAAGTGTATTAATAAGGGCTATTAATGATCGAGATACTTATGCATTAATGTTATAGTTTATTTCAACAACTACATAGAGTATTGTGTGTACCCACTTTATGATCCTTATTTCACATGTCCTTTTCAATTTTTTCAACGTGACCAATAATGCACTTTTGCCACTTTTCTTTGGTTATATAGGTATCTGTGAATTTTAAATGACTATTTCCCTCTTCTTTATTTCCACCAATCATAAACGCGCAATTTTGAATTACAAAAAGTTTCAAAAATAAAAAAACTGTATGACAGCACCTGTCAGCAGTTTTTTCGAGTTTGCCGCGGCAAAACTTGACAGATGCAATAATTCCAATACCTTTGATAAAAAATGATTATGATCTCGTAGGACACCAGACAAAAGACTCTAAGCAATAATTTTGCTATATCGCTCCAGTATAATTTGCCTAGAGAGTTCATTATTTCAAAAAGGAAATGGATTAAAACAGGTACTTTTTTTAAATAACTAATTTTCAAAAATCCTACTCACTAAAACTACCAAGGGTGAAAAAAAAAGACCGATAGGAAATAGGTGGTCCCCAACACGAAGAACCTTACTTTTTCCAGTCCTTTTTTTTTAATTCTAATTATTGAACATTCAACTAGAATAACAACTGATAGATTATTCTATCAGTAAACCCATCATGGAACAAAGAACAATCAAGTGGATGGTAGGTACAACAACAGTATGTTTTGTAAGCTATGTGTCTGCAGAATAAATCTGTCTTGCCCAATAACATTCGGGCATATAAGTTTTCCTGTAAAAAATCGAAAGAACACAATGCAAAGTAATATTTTTTCAACAAAATTCATTCGTACAGGTGCAGAAATCCTCGTCTTCGACTGTTACTTGCCACCTGCACTCATGTTTCTTGTTAAAATATTACTTAGAAACGTGTTTTTTCGAATTTTTTTTGTAAAATTTAGATGCCCTTATTACCTACTAATATTTCATTTATTACATTCGATGTAGATAACGAATATTTTTATTTGCAAATAATATGTTTTATGTAAAGCTAGAAACCCAAAACTTTTTACTTTAATTTAGAGTTCGTGAAATTCGGAGTGCAGTAATATTAATTATAAATATCACGTTATGGTATTAGTCATTTATTTAGATTTAAATCCCATAGAGAAAACATGTTGCAGAAAATTAAGCATGAATTAAATAAATAATAATCAAAGAATTTTAATTTGAAAGTGAAAACAATTGAATGCGGTTACATCGGACGCAAAATCGAAGCTGACATAATAACTGAACATTTGGTGATCCGCTTAAACTATGCCAGTATTGATGAAGTTATGTACAGAGAAAGTGAAGAAGATAATTCATACCTTTGAAAACAACTAGGAGTAGATATTCCAATCTTTATATAAGTATAAATTGGTTTCAATTAATTATTATTTAGGGCTTATTCGATTCGGAATGACATTTAGAAACTTTTTGGAAATTTTGAAATGGGGTCGTTGAAAATTTCAAAAGTTATTATAGAATTCAGCCAGAAAAATAGAAGGGTTTAGTTTTTTTCGAATATCTCAGAATCTATTGCAAATATAGACAATCAGAAAATAGATCCTAAAAGAACTGGAAATTTCCTTCCTCCCGGAGTTGTACTATCAATATCTATAAATTCAATTGAGAGCCGAGAATAGAGTAAAAAACGCAGTCGGTTGCGTCCTCGCGCGCCACGTGATTGAAACACACGAACAGAAAATTATTTTGGCTCATTGAATATGAATATAGAACCATATTATGCCTCACAGGTCCAAAGCTTCTACTTTTTTTTGTTATATTTCATCATTTTATTCGATCTCTTGCAATCCTAGTTCAGACCTCTTTTCCTAGGTTAGGTTCTGAGTGGGGCCTTCTCGCCACCTCCACTGCGACCTTCGTTAGGTCTATTGTGGCTCACCCCTAGAGATAACAATTCACCCCACAAGCCTGTACTTCTGACGAAGTCCATGGTTGTATTGGGTGATAATTTTTTGAAGTCGTTCGGCTCTAAGGTACTGAAACCGAATATATTATACCTTACCCTGCCCAAGGCTCGGCATGAGCATAGTATGTGCTCCGCAGTTTCGTCCTCCAAATTACAGAACCTACAGTCCGAGGTCAGAACCAGACTCCTCTTCTTTAGGTGGTAATTTAGTCTACAATGACCTGTAAGCAGTCCCGTCAGAATGCGTAGGTTTGTTCTGCTCCATTCCAGGATCTGCCTATTTTTTGTACTCGAGGGGTAGTATATGAACGTAGTATATGAACGCCTTCGAGTGAGAGAACCCCGGTATGTCTGCCCAGTACGTGTAGGTTTTTCTCTCCGCCCAGGTAGCTATGTAGTCCAGTAAACGAAGGTGTCAACATGGGCAACTGGTCCAGCAAGAGCATTTTTTTTAATTCGCAGGTTATGGTAGGCACATTAAATTCCCAAAATGTCAGGTATCTGACCATTGTGGAAGGGTGGGAAAATGGCTCTGAAATTCCAGAAAATCCGTTTCCCGCGATATCGGCCGATATTTGACCACTGGAGAATTTTTGATCAGACGAAAAATAAAGAGCAGTTCCTTACCCACAAAAATGATCACTAGCATTTTTTCGAAAAATCAGATAGTTTTCGAGATAAATGGCCCGAACGCCGACCCAAAATTGGGCACCAGGCCAGCTTATAGAGAGCTTGACGTCCCCAAGTAAATTACTAATTTTTTAATAACTCGCGTGAAAATCAATATTTTTTAATGAATCAAAGTGCGGATGAAAGAAGGGATCTGTGGCTACTAAGGCGTGTTTTTATCCACTCAATTTGTGCTCCTGGTTCATTGGAAAACCAGGCCAAAATTTGTCTTTGCTAGATTTTTTAATGCTTCCATGGATTTATTCATATTCTTTTTATTAAGAGTTATTTCAGCCAATCCTTTTGGATAATGGTTCTTTGGTGGGTACTATATTTATTCCGAAACAATGCTACCAACAATTCGCCCGTATTTTTTTGAATAATGTGTTTTCCAAGAGGCGATTTTTGTGGATTTCTGGAGTTTTCCCGAGCGCTCTGGTTTATCGGTTAAATCGGGGAAATTTCCAGTTTCCTGAGGGAAGACAGCTATTCTTCTGAGTTTTTTCGAGCAGTTTTTTCTCTTTACAGTAAAATTCTTCCCGGTCAAGCATCATACCCGATGAAAGGTCACATTCTGAACTTTCCTTTGATATGTGTATCAAGTATTTTATTCGATGCATTAAAAAGAAATTTGTCTCTAAATTTGTTGTAATGGATGCCTCATTTTATTCTCGCACGCCGCCACGCAATCCATCTATAGTGTGGTCGACGGCTTCTGCTATAGTGCGTGTACACGTGGATGCTTTCTGCTGCATTGTTTGTCAACAACTGACAATTTTACATGTAAACACTATGTCTTTCGTGATTTTTGAAGAATAAATTAGTAGTATTCCAGTGTAAAAAGTGAAATTCAAGTCATTATTAATTTTATTGTTATTATTAAATAATAAATTTTTATTGAAAAAAAAACACAGGGAAGTATTGAAAATTCTTGAGCTTATTTTTTTTGGAGCACACGGCGAGGTTTCATTTTTTTAATTAAGATCATTAATATTGTTGTGGGTGGAATTACATCTAATGATTTGATAAATATTGTTAATTCCTGTAGAAAAATGGAAGTCGCAGAGGATTCTAGTACGCCCGTGTGTTTTATTTGTGATCAAGCTCTGACTGAAGACGTTACAACGGTTACCCGAGGACTAGAAATGTCAGTTGTTAAGTTTCAGAAAACTGCGAACTTTTTAACCACTATTTTTGCAAAAAAAATTGGTGTAACGAAAAAAATTTGTGGGGACAACTTTTGTATGTAATGAACTGCTCTTCATTTTTTGCCTGAACAAAAATTCTCTAGGGATCGTAGTTCGGGAGATATCGGCGGAAAACGGATTTTCGGGATCTGTAAGCCATTTTCCGACCCTCCCACAAATTTCAGGAACCTGACGTTTTGGGAGTTAAATGTACCTACTATCACCTGCAAATTAAAAAAAAAATTCTTGCTGGACCAGATGCCCATGTTGACGGTATTTTTCGCCTTCATTTACTGGACTAATGGCTGATATAGCAATGCTTTCGGCAATGACAAAAAATGGTTCAGGTCCGATAAATAAAGTCTCTGATCCCTTTTTGGCCAGAGTGTCGGCCTCCTCATTGCCCTCCACTCCTCGATACGCCGGCGCCCAGGTCAAAATAACTCTGTTTTCCTTGCCAAGTATTTCAAGGGATTGTAGACAGTTATATACCATCTTAGATTTTATCCTGTTCGAGCTCAGTGCGTTGAGAGCAGCCTGGCTATCGGACAGGATGTGTATGTTCTTTTTAGCAACAGGTTGATTCGCCAGCTCTCTTGCAGCCAGTTCAATGGCGTATACTTCAGCTTGAAAGATGGTAGCATACCTGCCCAGGTTGACTGTGATTTCAACTCTGGGTTTCCTGCTAAAGACCGCCGCTCCAGCCCCGTTTCCGGTTTTGGATCCATCAGTGTAAATCACGTAGTCCGTTTCTAGGAGGGAGATTTCTTCGCTATCCCATTGGTCTCTCTTGGGAATGAGGACCTTGAAGGACTTGTCCACGTGAAGTTTTGCGACAGAAAGATCCGAGGGCATCCCAAGAATGTGGTGATTTTTTACTTCCCTCATCAATCCTGAATGATCCCTCAGAGTCCTCTCCACTGACAGCATTTTATCAGCCGCCCTCCTAGCTTCCTTCTCCAAATGAATGTGGAGAAGAGCTAATTGCAGAAGAGCTTCAATAGCCGCCGTTGGTGTGGAAGACATTGCTCCGGTAATGGCCAGGCATGCTGTTCGCTGCAAGCCCTGCAGCTTTGCTCTAGCTGTCTTTTGCAGATCTTTGGTCCACCACTGCTGAGCCATACGTGACCATTGGCTTGACCATTGTTTGGTAAATCCAGTAAATCTGTTTGGGGTTCATACCTCAAGATTTTCCACATACCCTTCTGAGATTCCAGAGGGATAATCTGGCGTTGTTAATAACTCTTTCCAGGTTAGATGTTTATCTAAGATTACTTCTATATATTTCACCTCCGTCGCATAAGGAATGCTCACGTCGCCTAAAATTGGCTGGCGGAGTCGCTGTAATTTTTTTCTCCTTGTGAAGGGAATAATTACAGTTTTAAGGGGGTTTACAGACATCTGTTCCCTCTCGCACCACCTGTGCACTATGTTTGGGGCCGTTTGAAGAATAACTGTTTCAAGTCTTCTTTTTTCTTACTTCCTTCGCCTTCAAGAAGCATATCTTCTTCACACATCTTTCGTCATCCATCATACCCACATAGCCTAACCCATAGAGAAATAATATTTGTCTATGGCCTAACCATCGAAGCCACTGTGCTTGAATTTCACTTGTTATGAATGTCTTGGATTCCTTACTTTGTTGCAACACTCGTATTGTTTGAAATTTATAATTTGTTTTTCAGTATTGGTTATCGAAATGTGTGTCAAATTGTGTGAATGGAACTTTTGTTCATTATCGAATATCGCTTATCATTCAAGAATTCCCAAAATTATTCAAAAGTTTGTACAGGTATTTAATGTTGACTATACAAATTACAGAACAGGAAGTTAGTAATTTATTTGCCAATTTCTAATTACTTAGTTTATTCTTAATTGTATTATTGATGATGATACATTATATAAACACTAACACAAAAGCTATTACTTTATCATTTCGACCATTTCACATTCCATACGAATCACGAAGCTACAGAATGTTTACGTTCACAACACATGTTTGTGATAACGTACGAAGAATGACATATGAGTCTTTCTAGCTGAAGTTTATTAATTAATTTAATAAGACATACTTGTGCAACGTATATGAATCATAATATTCACCTTTGTATCAACTTGTTAAAATAAAGCATGGCAATGATTTTTTAAATAGTTTAATTAAATCATCTATAGACATCTTTTGATAAAACTTGTCGATTCTAATTTTGAGTCATTTAATGATGTAGGTACATTTCAAAGACATTACTAATGTTGAAGTAATCAATGACAACCAATCAACTAAAATTGTTAATTTAATATAACTAAATTATTATTATTGTTATTTAAGTAATGACCAACAATGATTAAATAAGAAATCCAGGCGTTAAATTGCTTTTTCAACAGTTTCTAGTTCTTGGGAGTTAATTTTGGACGCTCCGTCCTTCCGAATTATTTACAAGAAGTTGATAAACATTAATTTTTGAAAGTTCAATTAAAACAGTTGAATCTGAATAACTTGGTGGTCACTCTATCAATTATATTTTACCTATCCATATACCTCAGAATAATTTTTGGGTTGCCTTTAATAATTAATATCTCGAAATAAATTCAAGACAAAGAACAAGAAACAGACGAATTACTGAAGAGGCTGACATTATTGCATTGTCTGCATTGTTTAGGGTATGCCGATTATTGCAAAAGGCAAATTCATAGATACAGTCACAAACAGCACTAAACATAATCAGCAAGTACTCCAAGAGAAGAAAATAACTGTAAACTTTCTCAAAACCTCGATACTTGTTTCTACAAAGTGGACTGAAGTAACCAGTTCTTAACAGGGGATAAATTCCAATTGCACAAGAGGAAAAATACTTGGGAGTCATATTTGACAACAATTTGACATGGAATCAACACTTACCGAGAATAATACAAAAAGGTACGATAACCTCTCCAGTCAGTTAGTCAGTACAAAAGAATATGTGGAAATAACTGTGGGCTACAATCAAAAATGATCATTTGGATATATTCTAGAGTCATCAGACCCATGATAGCTTATTGCTCGGTGGTATGGTTGCTAAAATCTCGGTAGGCTGGGACGATTCAAAAGCTAAGTGGCATCCAAAGGCAAGCTTGTTTGGCAGTAGCTGGAGCCATAAGGACAGCCATAACAGCTGCATTAGAAGTCTTGCTGAGTCTGCCGCCACTTCTTGCTTACATACAAGGCGAAACCAGATCAATCACTAATATATTGACGAGAGGGCAAGCGCCTATTAGAATAACGAACTATACAAAGAGTTGGAGATAGACACCATAACCATAATGCCATCGAAAGAGATGATACTCAAGTATTCGGGAAAAACTTTGAAATAGTTATAACAGGCAGAGATGCATGGAAGGAAAGATCTTCAATTAATGCAGATATGTGCTGCTACATTGAAGATTCAAAAAACGGGAAGGAGCAAGAATATAATGGCCAAGCAAAAGTCGAGAGTCTCACTGTGGAAAAACCATAACTCACCCAATATATGGGGGAACTGAGAAATTAATATCTCGGAAAAAATACATGGACTGATAGCCTTCCGAAATGTATCGTTCAATGAGATACAAGATGCTGCCAAAATGTGGGCTTATATACTATAGTGCAACTTCTTATGTCCATAGACTCAATTTCTATAATAATGTATTGAAATTTCATCATATCACAATCATCAACTAGATCTGCAGATTCCGTTCCGTTCACATTTTGTAGGTTAACAAAAAATTATAATATTAAAATAGTACCTATATTGTATAGTTAGTGGGAAAAGCATAATATTCCCAAACGACAGTGATAATTACCAGACGAGGAGAGTAGCGACGATTCTGGTAACACAGGAGTTTGGGAATATGCTTTTCCCACGAATTATACATACTATTTTTTTTTCGATCATTGATTTACATTTAAAACATTAATTAAAAAATATTTCATTCAAGATGAAATAAAGTAAGTTTAGATAGGTTTATCTATGTTCTTATTGAAATATAGAAGTGGTAACCATGGAAATTACTGTTATGACAAAAGTGAAATGATTTTTCTCTGATCGAATATATTGACGAATCACTTAATAATAAAGTAGAAGTGGCTAATAAAATATTCAACACCCCTGCCTCGACTTCAAATGAAAATGATAGAAGCGAGATAAACCAAACAATCAGCAATTGGCTTCAAAGTCTATAAATTCTCGTTGCCCTCCAGTACAATTTACAAACTGTACAATAAATGTAAATATTAACAAAAATTAATTTGTGTTCAAGAATATCGTTATAAATTAGACGTTTCTTTTATTTCTTGGATAACAACTTTATCAATATAATAATTAAAACCATACTTTGTTTCATTTTATTGTAATAATCCATTTGTAGCATTACCGCACGCTACAGCAGTGCGGTAAGAATATTACCGCACTGTTATTTTCTAATTGCTTTGCAACTGCCCACTATTCTGGAATGTTGAGCTTTACGCATAGAAAACAGGTCAAAATAGTGTCAGTTTTCCCACGATCGGAGAAAATAGTATATTACATAACGTGTGCGGAAAGTGACATTTTTCACACGAGTGGGAACTATTGTAGCACGATCACGTGATAATTTCACCAAATAATGTGTAATCAACATCTGACATATTAATACACAAAATGTTACAATTAAAGTCAACATAATTGATTTTTCAAAATTAACAATAACTATCATTAGTGACAAAAATTCAAGTAGTTTAACTTTATAATATAGGTAGGTTATTACAATTATTCATTGGTTGGATAATTATAGAAATTGAAAGTGAAATAATTATTGTTCATGTTCATCATACTTCATACATACTTATCATAAATACCTTTCAGGATGATTACATTTTCCTACTATTATAACATGTGGTTAGGATTAGGTGGTAAAGCATCGGACTTCTGACGAAGAGTACGCGGGTTCGATCCTCGACCGCGCCCTAAATTTTTTTAATCAAGAAAATGACAAAAATTTCACTTTTCAAATAGATCGCTTCAAATTTAGATATTACATAGGTTAATCTAATTAAAAATTATATATTTGACAGCTTGCCAGTGGTCAATCTTAAAAAAGATTATACATTTGACAGCTTTTTTTCCATACGCGTATGAATAAAGGCCTCTTTCAATAGAACTAGACAGTGCGATATATGTCACTTCCTATGTGATCGTAGGAAAATGTATTTTTCATATGTATAGTTTAAATAAAGGAATTCGTTCGTATGTAACTTCAATGGCATTAAATAGTCGTTACTAGAGGACATAATAAACAAGACCGGTTTTGTTTCCTGCGCAAGACAGTAGGCAAATTTCACGCGGCTTCTTCTTATGTGAAACGGAGTCTACCATATGGTTTTAAATGAAACTAACTGTTTCTAAATGACTCCACAATATATTTGTAAAAATGTGTAAATTGCAAGTCTACCATGTTTACTACTGAATCAAAAGATTGGTTGTGTAAAAATTACGTTTAAGAACTAGTTTTGTTCCTAAATATTGATTAAAGATTTAAATATATGAAACATTCAAATTATCTTCAATATGTATTAGAGAAATGGAAATGACCTTACGAATTTTTGAAACATATTGTGAAATGATAGAATTAACAATATTTTTATCAAACTGCTAGGTGATTCGAAAAAATATAATAAACATCCATTAGTGTTCGGATATATTCTTTATTGTCAGATGTGAGGTTTAAAAGCCTTTAAAGTAAAACAATGCAATATCTCACACAGTCTGCAAAAACTGATCATAATCCCTATAATGTATTCTGAGAAAAAACAGTAATTGTTTATTAAAGAATACAACAATAGCAATTAAATTATATCAATTAATTTTCATCATTCTAGTATGTTGAATATGTGTATTATTATAAGTTTTAATCAATGGCAATGATGGGGAAAGTAAAACTGATTTAAATTTTCGTAGAATTCATGTAAAAACAAGAAAGTATGAGAAATTATTGTCTCGTAATCACCATAAATTACTCGCTTTAATGTGCTTGCATTATAATATTAATTGATATTAAATTTTCAAATGCGAGTACGTTTAGAGACTTCACATAATAATAATAAAAATGTAGATGTATTTATTAACCAAATAATAAAATTATTTCAAAATCTTTAACCATCTATATCCAAAGGTTTCTCCGAATTCAAATATTATTGTTCCGACCAAAGAAAAATAGACAACAATAGATTTTAAGTAGGTACTTAATAATATATAAATATTAATAGTAAGTTGAGGACATCGGTGTTAGGGAAACAAGCAAATAATCTTAAAACGGAAAGGATTACTTATGTAGGTACTCAAAAATGAATTTTTACAGGTATAATAAATACGTTTTAAATTATCAGGAAGATAACAGACTGTATTACAATATAGACTAGAAAGAGAAGAGAATAAATAGAGAAAATGCAACACTAGTGTTTTAAGTGCAAAAAGTCACTTCTCGTTTATCTTCTGTTTCTTAAACGTTACATCAAGAGTATCTTCTGTAATTTATATTTAATATTCCGTGATAATTTTGTAGCTCTGTGTCATTTGATTTTTCAATGACACGTCAGTTATATTGTCTGTCTTGTAATCTCAAACACCTTGTGCCAAAAACATCTTTAGTCACTGGTCACTCAGAAAACTCATGACTAAAGTAACGTTTTTGATTGGGTTAGGTTAGGTTAGGATAGGTTGATGGTATTGCAGGGTGCATGAGAAGCAAGCCAACGGCAGCACTAAAAGCCTTATTTGGCCTTCCTCCATTACACCTCGTGATAATGGGGGAAGCAAGGATAAGACTATTTAGGCAGCAAAGCAACAAAATAGTTAGATCAGGACACATATCCTTCAAGGACATCATAAGTGGAGCCATTTTAGATATGAAAACACTTCTCCCCAGTCCTAAATATGAAGTATATATATAATATGTAATACCTTACAGAAAGGACTGGCAAGACCCATGCAGACTGAAGTTTCCCCGAGGAGAGACCTGGTAACACAGACGGGTCACAGACTGGGGAAGGGACAGGAGCAGGGGTTTATAGTGAAATGAGAAACACAAGATGCTCCTTCTCACTAGGAGAACATACCTCTTTATTTCAGATTTATGCTACCCTAGAATGTGTCATAATTAACAAACATAGGACTGACACTCATAGGATAAAATACTAACTGACAGCCAGGCAGCCATTACAGCTTTAAACAGCCGCAAGGTAACATCCAGACTGGTAGAAGAATGCCAGAAAGAACTAAATGAACTAGCAGAAAGATTAGTGTAGGTGCCGAAACATAACGGTATTTCTGGACATGAACAAGCAGATGAACTCCAGGTCTTGGGACCACAAAGAAGGTAGTCCGAGGGCAAATGCAAAAATGGGTACAAAGCCAACATAGACTTCAGTGGAGTAACACTCCAAAGCAGGTACATAGTAAAACCATAGATGACACATGTGTAAAACGGGTCGAAGAACTACTGAATATCAGTAGGAATAATCTAAGAATTATTACAGGATATCTTTTGGGTCATACCCCGGTAAAAGACTCTGCAGACTCTGTGGCATGGAGACCGAGACCGTAACCCATATCTTATCTGCATGACTGTGAGTCACTGGACTCGAGGAGACAAACAATCTTCGGAGAAGCCAATGAAGTATATGGCACACATCCAATGGACCTATATCGTCTATTCGAAGGTACGGGGATAACTGGATGGATGGACTAAATGTGGGAGTATAGTACAAGAACGGCATCAGAACGGCTTCCAAAACACAAAAAAAAACGTTTTTGATAATTGGTACTTAATAAACTATTCCGCCCTAACAATACTTTCCGCCCTAATGTTTTTTACGAGCAAGCAAAAGCTCTTATCATTAAACATTGCTGGAAATCAACAAAAAAGAATAAAGTTGAATGAATGAAGAGAAAGCATTCGATCTATGGATAACACATTACATTAGAGATGAGACGTTATTTCCGAGATGTTAAAAATAATGATTTATTGTCGACTAAGTCTACATCGATTAAAATAAAAAAAAGGATGTGTTACTTTACTTTCGAAATGACCATATTTCAACAACCTAATATGTAAAAAGTATAAAAACGGATTAGAGAACAAGTAGCGGTGAATAAAAAAAAACATTAAATGCATAATATATCAATTGTTAGAATGAAAAAAGATTTAGATCCTGTTTGATTCAATGTACATCTTAATTAAAAACGGAGAGACTTTCTTTCAGCTTATAAGCACGTTTATGTATCTAGCTGATGATTGGTTCCGTTGCCGAAAGCTGTCGTATTGACTTTGACTTTAAATAGGCACTGAAAACTTTTTTAAAATGCATGTGTCTCAAATTAAGAGTAAAACCTTGGTTGACTGATTAATTGGTGTTAGCGTAAAAATTATACAGATAAGAATATTCTGATAGTTTGATGGTCAGCATTAGTTTTTATTCTGAATTCCGATAAAAATTACACAGTAAGAATATTTTGAATTCCGATTTTCATGTTTTTTGAATCAACTTACACTGACCACATGTCCGTTTTTCAAGTCGTTTTTGCTTACCATTTATGTCTATTCTCATTTTCTCTCCGATTTTATTTGTTTTGCTAGATTTTTTTCATGGCTTGGACAATAGCCGTAATTTCGAATTTTTATTTTTTGCTTCCTAATATTTAATGCCCAGCTTTAACATTCTTTGTTTTCTCCTTTTTTTGGAGGTTGATCTATCGTCATGTTTAATGTAGCTGCTCTGTAGTTGCATATATATTCATCAACCTTCTTGTTACCATATTTTGTTACTGATCTCCCCTTTAATTCAATCCCCCAACTATAATTTTTATAGTAACTATATTGGTCAGTGTTTGCGCGAACAAGTTTGTCATTCACATTTTTTCTATAAATCCATCCGTTTTTAAAATAATTTTTCACTAGTAATGCCACTAGAGGTACTATCTCAGGTGCAGATTACAGCTATGACATTCTAAGCACTTTTGTAGATATATATCAGTTCATAATAAATCCCACTTTAGAACAATCTGATAGCATTAAAAATACGGCTGAGATATAGATATTCAAATAAAATCATCAAAGTTTACGTTTATTTTAAATGAGAAATATTTTAACGCTTTGAACGAATTAATATTGAGAGCTCACATTTCCAGGGCATTCTTTGTGAACATTTCCAACAAGATTTTGGGTCGGCAGCGAAAATAAAAAAAATAGTCCCAAAAAAGCACCCTAATAAATATATAAAAATGTGTACACTTTTTAAGTAACATTCATGAATATATTAAATAAAGTGCATGAAAGAAAATTACGAAATTGTTTATAAGTATTTAGGTAACATTCCGGCAATTTTTTTTCAGCAGTTTGAGGATGTAAATACAATTAATTATGATAAAATTTCACAAACGTTGTTTATTCGAGGTCCTTGACGTCCATCTCTAATCCATCGTCAGACAAACAATCTTTAAAAAGTTTTAAGTAAAGTGAGGACTGCTTAACTCCCCTCTCCTTGTCAATAATGGAAGAGGAAAGAAAGGACCTAAAGCGCGTAGTGCACGTTGTAAACAAATCCTGATTCATTCAATTATTCAGTTTCTCTGATTAAACGTTACACTCTTCCGTTACGATCTACTTCATGTGCGGTATTTTTTTGAAAATATTACTTATACAGTGAGTTACAAAATGGGGTATCGATTGAATTATACAATTATTGTGATAATTATTATTTCCGGTGTGATTTTTTGCGAGGATACGGGTGCCGAAGCAAATACTTCAGATGACAATACCAGAGAAATGAGAGATTTTGATCAATACGTAAGTAATTTTTCAATTAATTGCGTTAAAGTTAAAAATTAACAGTTCCAATTCATTTATGGATTATTTTGTATTGTATTAATTGATGAAACTTTAAAAATACATTGAAAGAATTATGACTAATATTGAAAAGTTTTTAACGGTTTCATTCTTTGAAAAAATAACCAATTCCTTTTCTTTGTTTTTCTTCCTATCTTCTTACAATTTTCTAAATAAGTAATATAATTATTGTGTAGAAAATGAATGAATTGAAGATTCACTTTAAGATTATCAAAAACTTGAAATAAATAAGTATTTTACAAAGGTAGAACTAAAAAGTGGAAATAGTTTTTGATTTATCACAAAAATCGTTTATACTACTATAATAGTTCAAGTTTAAGAAATAGTTACTATTGAAATAAGCACAACAGTAATGATATCGAGTGGAGTAATAAATTAAATATATATCTTACCGCTTACTTTTATCTGCTATAAAATTATTGTTGCTATTTTAGTTTTAGAGATACGATTGATAAAAAAATTATAGGTAGAGTCAAGCTTGGCATTTTATCGATATTTTTAATACAGAGTGTGTTTCATAGGGTTACAGCATATAAAAGTTATAGTTAATAAATAGTCATCATTTCATCATTTCTTCTATTCCGGCAATATGCGATTTTACGAGGTTCTACTGCCTACTGGTGAATTTTGTAGTATATTGTATCACAGGGGCAGAAAATGAGCTTTAGCAGCCAGAGCTGCTGATATCTAAACACTGTGTGTAATACAATTATTGTTACTGAAAAATAGGAAAGTATAACTTTAACATGAATGTTTCTATATTGGGGTGACACACTCAGACTTACTTCTACTTAGTTCCTGACGAGAGTCTCAGGTATCTTAGGTAAATGTCCCTATTCTATCTAGTTATCTCCTAGATGCCGTGCCTTAGGATTATGAATGGCTGTGCAATTCGCAAGTATGTGTATGAAGGTTTCTTCTTCCATGCCACAGAATCTACATTCTTCTTCCTCCATTATTTTGAGCTTTTTCAGGTGCCCATTCAGGCGAGAATTTCCCCTTAGGATCCCTGTTGAAACTCTTAGAACAGTTTTACTTTGACCTATCTCAACGGGTTGTAGTCACCCAGAAGAGTTTTTGATTGTCTAAGCACTACCAGATCTTTCCAATGGTTAGATCTTCTCTCTTTTTACTTCCAATATTACATTAGAGCCGATTCCGCAAAAAGGTTCCTGTCCCCAAAGGGTGTTTCAGTCCCCCTCTTCGCCAGTTCATCTGCTATTCCAGTTCTTTTTATTCCAGTGTGTCCATAGTTTTTAAAGCAAAAAAGCATCGAAATCCCAACGGCTTATTCATGTGTTTGTCAAGTCTATAATACCCTGTCAGGGACCCAACAAGGATCTTGATTATTCTCCTATTCTGGCTGCATTTTAGCGAGGGTTCTTTGATGAATTTTTTGGCCTGCCTCATTTTTGGCGCCACCCTTATCGAGTTAGCAAGTCTGCCTCCTCATTGCCCTTGTGATCTGAGATCCTCCGTTCCTAAAAATCCTATTGCTTAGAAACCGTACAGTTTAGGGACAAACAGGAATACGTTTTCATTAATAAATCGATTGAAAAAATGTTTTTGTATTTGACAATTGTGCAGTAAAAATTACGAATTGTTAACTACTGGACATAATTTGAACTCCTCATTTTGACCTCATGTACTCGATGCCGAATTTTTGTTATTAAGTTCCTAGACATGTTGCAATATAATAAGAATAACCTATTTTATAATTTTTTGTTATATTATGATTGTTTGATCAACAAAAATTAACAATTCATGCCGAATTTGAATTCGTCATGGAGTAGAGAAATCGTATCTAAATTTCATTTTATAAATGTTCATTCATTTTAACGTCAATTCAGATACTTTATATGCAAATATTAACATTGATTTCTCTTTCTATTTAAAATATAAATAATCAACTAACGTATTAAAATCGAAATATAATGTATTTTTAAGTAACAACAATTACTCATTTCCAAACATCTGGTATGCTTTACACTTTTAAGCATCTAGTTTAAGGTATTCTGATAATTAGATATACAGGGTGGCCGGACAAAAACGAAAGAGATCCATTATCACTAACTGCGTCAACGGTTTAGAAAACCCGCCGATTTTATATCAAATGGGAGCATTTTTTTCACCCCCCAGCCCAGCACCTCAAAATATTTAAATGGTATTACTTAGGGGTCAAGTAAGGTATCAATTTAAAGCCCTTTCAATACTCTATACAAAAGTCTTTGAATTTTAAAATTCGCATAATACTTATCATTTTTATTTTTACATACAATAATAAAGATTTCGTTAGAAACGTTCTCGCACATTCCGAAGGCAGTCCTCGACAATTCTTTGACGTAAATATTCTAAAGAGGCTGGTTGTGTTTTGTAGATTTTATTTTTGAGGTATCCCCACAAAAAATTCAAGGGGTGACCAATCTGGTGGCTGTGGAGGCCATTCCATGCTATCTCATCTCCCAATCCAGTGCGGTGGAAAATGTTGGTCTAAATATTGACGAACAAACAAATTATAGGTAATGTAGAGGAGCACCGTCCTGTTGAAAGATTTAATGATCTTCGCTACTGTTGGTCATTTTCAATAATATCGGGTAAGGTATGGTCAATAGCATCTTCCAGTAATTATGAATACACATCGCCAGAAACAGATATTTAAAAAAAACTGGGTCGTTCTCTACTCTACTTCTTTTTTCTTTTTACACTCATGATTTCTTTGGAACGATCTCATTGCTAGTGCATTTTCTCTTTTTAGCCATTTTCCATATATAAAACCCCTCGCCCCCGCATTGAATCGCTTTGGAACGTACATAAGCCTTAATGCAAGCCTGATCCCCTATTTCCCGAGATATAGGCTCCATTTGTGTGATATCCATTTGATTTTTTTCATCTACTTTATCATCATCAGAGGCTCTATTTTCTGAGCTTAACTTGTAAAAACTGTGACCGTGGCTTTGAACTATGCATTGTTACTCTATTTTTTAGACAGTCAAAAAATCTCGGTACTACTCAAGGTTTTAATTTAACTGTTCCACTGTTCACTGTTTTAATGTATATATATATTTTTCTGGTGCATTCTTGAATGTGTTAGGACAGTCGGGAATCAAATAGTATTCATTTACCACTTTTTTCATAAAATAACGAAACAGTAGGTACAGTCAACAGTCCAGCGTTTTTTTTTTCCTTACACAAAACGATACAATATACACAATACACAGCTCTCGACACGCGGCGTTTCAAACGTTAGGTATAGCATATGCAGTGTGACGTCACAGGTAACCACGCCCCGTTTTCGTTCAATCCAATTTCTTCAATTAATTTGATGGTTTAAACGTTCGCGGAAAAATCTAAAATTTTGGGAATCTGTTTAAAATGAGTTTTAGTTTCTATTATTAACTAAAAAATTTTTTCTTGAACAAGCCCATTGTAACGTTGCCCACATGTCAACAAACTAATCTGGATGGTAAAAGTACCAACAAACCATTGAACAACCAATGTTAATATTATAATTTTGATAAATTTTATACATGATGCTCTCATAATAAAAAGATGAAATGGATATAATTTCTCTTAACTTATTTGTTGGGAAAATTATCTTTTTATGTACGAATTTTTGCAGAAACTTTCTATTTTTTTGTTGTTACATTTTATCGAGCAGAATCTATTGAACTGTACTTAACATATACATCAATAATGTTCATGTTCATTCGTTGGTAAAAGAACTTTCTTATTCGTTATTATCTGGGCGTTCAATTTATGATTATCACATCTGCACTTTACGCATCGGTATTTGTATCGAAATAATAGTTGTTTTCTTATTTTCCCATGCCTTATTGCCATTTATGGGAATTCTATAACACTAACACAGAAAAGAAAAGAGACGAAGAAAATGCTTCTGTATTATTTTCCTAATACCGAAAGTGAGCATACCTAGAATTTTAATTAGGATGCTGCTAAGAGATCTTGTTTCTTCTAAAGAGAAAACGTTGTATTTATTGGAAATGTGTGTTGATAATTGACAATGAGCACATTTATTACAAATTTAGAATCAAAATTCATAATAACAAGTGTCTCTGTTTGAGGTGCCTATTCTGTAACTTGTCCATACGCTAACGATTAATTTTTCAGAGTTAGACTCTGTAATAATGTCGTTACATTAAAACCTAGTGACAAAACATAACGATAATATTTTCAAAATTTTATGAAGGTTGGTATATTTATTGACATCTGGTGTTGTTTTGTTAGGTCAGGAAAGGATTTACCGAACTTCATGAATTTATTGGCTAACGTTAAATTATGATGACCAATTTAAATAATCTACACCTACAGAGCTCCAATGAGCTAAGAAATGGATGATTCTAAAAAACCCAACTATGGGAGGTGTTCTAGTATTTCGACTACAATAATTAAAAAAAGGCAACAAGTCCTGAAATAATTCTTTAGCAGCTTCACTGTTTACTCGATACACCTGCCCATGGTAGCTCAAAGGGGTTACTTCGGTCTCTTAAAACACAAAAAGTATTCCCTTGTAAAAATATTGCATGTGTACATAGTTTAGATTATTTTCCAACCCTTATATGAATTTACCTTCTGTTCAATTCATCCAAAACAATACGTAGCCGTTGATCCATCTTAAGGGGCATCTACCAAATTCGACCTTGCACAATTATGCTTTGTATATTTTTTTGTTTCCCTACGTCCTCACGTTTAAGTTCACATAACGAAAGCTCCGCAACATGTAGGTAGCCAAGCGGTCCAAGCGGATTTTGGTTCACGTACTACTCTATAAGCTTCGTCAGTACTGAACTGGGAGACCGCCGAGACCGTCGAGCGTTGTATCAACAATGGAACGGCATGCGACTACCGAAGCAGACAATGTCAGTCATAGAAGGATAGAAAAGCGAGCGATGGATTTTT
>CAJUYI010001219.1:57420-91408 GCA_910591695.1 Galerucella pusilla
AATGAATTTATTCCATTTGGCTTTTACACACTGTATATAACAAATAAATAGTACTTACATTTGACACGTCAAAAGGTGACACAGATAAATTTAATTTGTTTCAAGAAAGTCTGAACGTTTCTTTGAAGCTTGCAAAATTTTGTCCAGCACAGATAACATTTTTGTTCTTCGAACGACATTTTTTATTCACTCATCACAATTTTTCAAAGGTCCTGGTATTCCACCAATATTTTCTGCACTATATATAATGTTCCTCTACTTCATTATTCCCTTAATACTCGCTAAACCGACTTTACTACTTTAAAAAAAAATGTAAAGTAATAATGTACCCACTGCTTCAGAATATTTTTGGTTTTTCATGTAATATATTTTTATTTATCTGTCAGAGCTATCAAAAATGAAAACTATCAGCTGATGTCAATATTAAAAAGTGTTGTGTGAAACTGGGCTGATTCTGACCAATCAGAGGTCTACAGAATTGCCAACTCAAATTCAAATCACTCCTCCTGGTTTTTAAATGAGGTTATAGGCTTGTGCATTTTTTGTTTTCGCAACTATATACGTAGGTACTATATACGTACTATGTACGCGTGAATTGATGTGATGAGGGTTAAGTACTTAATACTAAATTTTTCTGATGAAAATGTTCAAGACTTGGGTTGTACTGGAAGCAGGGGATTTTTAGCACATTCTTGGAAAGTGTGTTGCATTTTTATAAATGACCTTTAATATGAGCTGTCACCGTGTCACTGATATTATAAATTAAGAGGGGTTCGACATATTGCAAAGCCCGTCCAATATGGAACTTTTTTCTATTCAATATCATTAAGTTGAGCATAAGCATCCTAATCCTCCAGGATTTTTTTCAATCAATATTAACTTGAAAATAGTATATTATACACCAAGGTGGTGAAGACTATTATTATTGAAAGAGCAGAATAAGGTGCAAGGCTTATAAATGTCTTCACCACCATGGTGTATATGCAATTTATTCCCCTACTAGCCAAATTTAGGACAAAAATTAATAGTTATTCACGTAATTAGTGGGATATGCACATTATTAACGCATGCACGCATGTGAAGTTTGCACGAGGCCTTAGGCCGAGTCGTGTAATCACATGAGTGCGTTAATAATTTCTAAGTAACACACGTATTACGTACAAAATTTTATCTACAACTGTTTATTAGTATTATTAACAGTACCTATATCATAGAATTGAAAAAAAATTCAATCCAACGTATTTTTAATAATATCAACTGCAAACATAAAGTACTGATCATATTCTGTGACCATAGCAACAAATACAAACAAAGCTGTTGAAATAAAATAAATTAGTTATGTCATCAAATTGTCAAAGTTGAATGAACAAAAATCTATAAAAATGAGTTCAAGCGAAGACAATCTCCTTTTTGAAAATAGTGTCAAATCGTACCCGTTATTGGGCGGAGTAGAATTCAATGAGACCTCTGGCGGAAAAAATTGTAACTGTCGCAACGAGTAAAATAATTCTTTTTCATAGTTTTTGTATTATATGCAAGTCAACGTAATTACCGTAAATTCGTACTTTATTTGTTTAAAATGTGTCAGTGACAAGTTTAAAACTGTGTTTTTCTATTTAACTCAACTGTCATCAATTCTGAGGTAATATTCTTAGATAATCAAGAGATATTATGGAAGAGGTTATGTTATTCTATTTTTTGTTTTCATTGCAGATTAAAGAGAAAATAAGTCGGTATTAAAGATTTAAAATATTACTCAATACAAACCTACCTTCCCTGCAACTTTTGTAGATATAACTATATCAAAAATAAAATAAAAACACGAAATCAGACCTAAAACTAAACAGTTAATTGAATTTTTGTTGTATTTTTAACAAATATCAACCATACCTATAACTCCAAAAATAAAAATATTAGGAGTCAAAATTTAGTTTAACAACAAAATACTAAAGCACAATCAAAGAAAAAGCAAAAGTTTTACAAAACACACACTGAAAATAACTAAAACAGCAAAATAAAACCACTTAAATATCAAATGGGTTATACGGCAGCTGATTTGTTTTACTCGTTGTTAAGATGATATTGACATTTCAGAGTGCCATCTATCGAATTCTACTTTTCCCAATATGACAGTTTAAGATAAAAATAATTTACAAACGCACCACAAAAAGCGTTAACCCCGTCGTTTGACAGATAAGTACACTGTCAGTTTTCGATATATTATGAACGTACTCGGTATGTCATCAGTAATTTTTGGTTGAGCGTGAATTTTAAACTAATGACATTTTTTATTCATTGATTAATTTTAATAATAAAGCTTTTGAAAATATTAATACATTAAAATTGTAACGAAAAATTTCATTAAAACAAACAAAAGAACAATATTCTTAAGAGAGTTATTAATTCGTGTTTAGGCGGAAAATATGGAAATTTTTATTAAACAATAAATGCATTCAAATAAGTAATGATCCTAAACATTGTTATACATAATTATTCAGGATAAGAGTCACCGGAAGTTTTCCAAGTCTGAGGAAGCTTCGTAATTTTCTTTTTCTGTCATTTCTAAAATATCGTTTATATTCAAAGGTGTCTGGTCATCATCAAATTCTTTTGGTAGGAAATAACCATACTTTTTAGGATCTAATTTTACACAATTGGGATCAGTTGCATGTGGCCACATGGAATTTACATAGATAGTGCCACCGAATAGATATTCGGTGATAGTGCGTAAAATTTTTTGTTTGAGTGATTCCAGCATGGTGGTATTGTATTCTAGTCAAAAAAAAATTTAAGGAATTTTTAAGGTATTTTTTTTTCGCAGAGGAATTTTCAACAAATATTTGTTACAATATAGGTACTACGTTATTTGTTATTAAATTATCTTAAAACTCGATGGGTTGACAGATGAGTGCAATTACTAATATCAATTTACCTGTTTGAACGCAGCTTACAGGTGATAGCTAGGGACAAGAAACAGGTAAGCTACTGAGGGGTTGAATGGTGTTTCCTAAAGTTATCACTGGAGTTTCTTTTGTTTGGTAGACAAGCCAGTGAAATTGAAAAAAAAATTTAAAACTTCAATTAACAATAATCACAACCCTTCTTGTAAGGGTAGCATATAATAAAATTATGTTCAGAAACTTATTTCATTTCATAAAATATTATTTTCATCAGGTCAACATATCGGTGAAGGACGACTTTATAGCCAGTTTAGGTAGAACATTATCAAATTCTTTGTATTTGTCACCTTACAGGAGGGGAGTCAAATTATTTAATTTTTTTTATTAAACATTCAAGTAGGTATACCTATCATACGGTATTATACAGCAACAATATCTGGTAGTGGTTAAAATAAACAAATTTTATAGGTAAATAATTTAAACATCAAAATTGTAATTCCTATCAAGTTCCACATAATATGGGAGCCGTTAGAGCGAATCCAGTGTAACTTTAATTCATTACCAAATTATTGGTTCACACCTGGGACAACATTCATCTGGTGGTAATACTGCAATGTAAAAGGGACTGCATTTAATTTGAGGACATTCGACAGTTATACATATTGGGCAACGTTCTTCTGGTGATGCTACCGCCACTTCGCAACGATCACATTGGATGTCTGGACATTCAATTGTTTCACATACAGGACAGCATAATCCGGGAGGAATTACAGCAGTTGCAAAGTCACCACATTGAACTTCTAGGCATTTTTTTGGTTCACATATAGGACAGCATTCTTCAGGAGGTATAACAGCAGTTTCACACCTACCACATTCAATGTTAGGGCAGAAAACTGGTTCGCAAACAGGACAGCAGTCCCCAGGAGGTATTACAGCTACTTCACACCAACGACAATTGATATTAGGACAATTTATTTTCTGGCATACTAGACAGCAATCTTCAGGTTCTGTAACCGCAACTTCACACCAACTACAAGAAATATCGGGGCAACTTACTTCTTGGCATACAGGACAGCATTCTCCAGATGGTATTACAGCAACTTCACAATAATCACATTGAATATCAGAACAAAATTTTGCTTCGCATACAGGACAGCATTCTCCAGGCAACGTTACAGCAAGTTCACAGGATCCGCAATCAATATCCGGACAAGACACAGGTTTGCATTCAGGGCAACATGCACCTGAAGATGTAACTGCAGCTTCACATTCCCCGCATTTGATTATTGGACACTTTGTGGTTACACATTTGGGACAGCATTCTCCTTCAGGTATGTGTAGACTCTGACAGGGTCCACATTTTGGAGATTTTGGACAATCTACTAGGGAACAATCTATATGATGTTTTCCATGATGGTTATTAATTCGACGATTTGTTGATTTACTTGCTTCAGATACCACAAAAGTTAGGAAAAACAGCAACAAGTAGTTCATACTAACAAATATACTTTTTATTGATTCTGTATCAATATACATTTGCAAAAATTATTTATTAACATTTTAAAAGACACGTCCAAATTCAATAACATGTTTAATGTGTAAAAATGAATAAAGCTGCAACAAATTCGTTCATTTAACATGATTAAAAAAGGTAATTAAATCCGAAAATAAAGTCAGCCACTTAAAGTAAATTGAATTTTGTTAAGTAGCGTGTGTCAAATCCGATAATTCAACTATGGAAGTGTGTGGGGGAAGAACAGGACAAAAAATATACCAAAACAAACCTACCTGTTGGAAAAATTGCCGGTTTTTGAAACTGAAAGTTCTTTTCTAGTTTTCATGAGATGCACCCCTTCCTTCCAAATTATTGGGCATGGAAAATTTCGATTTTCACCCAAAAAATTTGAGACCCATAAGAATTTTTTTGACATATGGACAAATGAACTATTTTTTGGTATTGGAATTTGTGGCAATTATTCATCTTTTAAATGTTTCGTTAAATATTATTATTATTATATTACCCAAAAAAAGTCATATTCTCCTGTCTCTTACTTGAAATTACCGAAAAAAAAATCAATTGGCTGAAATATTTGCATGTTCTAATGTATGCTAAGGCCAGTAGTTTCTTTAGACATATTTTCCGAAGAAATTTTAATATATCCACATCCACAGTTCATCTGATATTTCATTTCCTTTTATTCCAGTGCAAGTCCTGGGGTCCACAGTGAGGTCCCGCCTAGTTCATTGAGTTTTCTTAGGCATTTCCTTACAATTTTAGAACTTATTACAAAAGAGCTCAGTGCCTTAATGGCTGCTTGACTATCCGACATTATGATAATCCTTTGTCTTCTGTATCCTTTATCAATATTGAACTGGGCGCACTTGCTTATGGCGTGGAGTTCCACTTGAAAGATACTTGGGGTTTTTCCCAAGCTTTCAGAGTGTTTGGTTCCTGACCCAAACACTCCTATCCCAGTTCCTTCTATTGCTTTTGAGCCGTCTGTGTACCATTGAATGGCATTGTGCACTTTGCCTTCTATTTTTTGTGTGTCATCTTTGGGAAATGGAGCAAGAAAAATAACCCAAATATTGCAAAAGGCAAGTTTTGCTGTGAATAACAACTATAATTTGGCATAATTACCTATCATATGCATTATGGAATTTTTGTCAATTCTGAAGATATGTACAAGAACATGTTCACAAAACAATTGTGAATTAGGTATATTGCGTAGAAATAAGTCTTAAAACCTTAAGAGATAAATATACCTATAAAAAAAGGTGAGTAGAAAATATTTATTTAGGTATTTCTTCTTCTAGGTACTCATATTTATAATATTCTTAAATTTTTGATCTCATATTTACTTCATTGATTAGATTATAAGTAACAGCTCAGCAAATAAATAGATCATAGATCTAGATGAACCTATACAATGCCTATACCTACTTAATATTGAATGTCTTGTCTTTCAAGCATTCACAATTTTAAAGCAATGCAATAGAGAGTATGCAACCAATATTACACAATAATGAAAGTAATAGGAAAAATCACCTGAGTATAATGAAAGCCTGGTATGGGTACTTTAAGATGATAAATATGATATATTTTATTTAAATTCCAACTGTATGAATACATACAATTCGATATGTTTAAATTCATATTAATATTAAATACTTTCAAACACAAACATTCCTAAATAACATGCAGATGTAGGTACTATATATTCACTTAAAAAACTTACCAATATTCTTCATAGGTGAATTTATCCCTCATAAGTTGACTAACCGAATCATCTGATGTATGAAATAACTTATGAAAATAAGCATACTGTCTAGCAATACTTTTAATTTGGCGAAGAGCGATTTCTAAGGTAGGACTACCTTTTAACTCCAGTAACTCTTCGACTGTAAAATATAATACTGTAGTATAAGTAGTTGGTAAAAAATCAATGTATGGTTTCCAAAAAGACTCAGGTCTTAACTTTTCATGTAACAAAAATATTGCTAAGGCAACATTGGGCATGTTTCCTAGCATCTGATCTTTTTCTAGTAAACTTTTTAAAGCAGTTTTTTTGGCCTCTTCAACAGTAAGCATTAGTTTTCTAGGTACTGAGATAACTAAAGACGATACTGGGGTTTCAACATTGGTTATAAACCCTAAGCCAAAATTTTCAACTTCTTGAATTTCACAGCCTTTGAGTACCGCGCCATTCTCTTCAAACCAATTAGTAAATCTGTCAACGGTGGCAGCACTAGTTCTATCACTGGTTGTATTTTTATATTCGTTGACTTTATTTACTTGTAGCTTTCCGAGTTTTTCAGTAATTATACTTATTTCTTTATGGTTTTCCAGTGATTTAGAAGTATCAAACTGTTGAGGTATGGTACTTATTCTTAACAACTTGTCTACAAGATCATTTATTTCTTTGTAATTATTTAATGAAGCAGATTTCTTCGGTTTAGGCCCTGATCCTTTCCGTCCCATGATTTATGAAGTAGGATAATCAGTACTTATAATAAGTTATAAGTTTTAATACACTTGTCACTGATAATACAACTGATTCACTCACAGCACGTGGGAACACGGTTATGATCAAATTACATTTTTATTTATAAACACAATAACACTGTAGGAGTGTAGGTAGACATGTCCCAGAGCTTTCTTTGATTCATAATGAATATACATGAACTAGTTAGTGCGGCTATTCATCACTAGATGTCACCATAGTTACCAATTTGAATTCTTCAAAATATGGAAAATTGCAGATGAAGAATATTATTATGTTTGAAATTTGAATAATTGAATAATTATTTAGAGTAATTATATTTTTGCAGTGCGTACATGGTGGTTTAAGAAAATTATCTCGTATCACTTAACAATTATTACTTTACTTGGAGAATGCTTAATAAAAATATAAATATGGTAATAATAATTTTCGGCAATAAAACAGATGGTGAACCATTTGAAATTATTGAGAAAAAACCGGAGTGAACTTGGCAGCCAAAAATTAGCAGCCAATTTCCGAAGACAAAACGAAAATCACTTCGGTGCCGTAGAAGGGGTAAAAATGGTACCCTCAATGTTTAAAAACAGTATTTGAGCCCGAAGGAGACAGGAAGCCAGGTTGAGATGTAAACATAAAATAGATATACTAACAAATGGTACCCTCAATGCTTACAAAAATTATTTGAACCCGAAGGAAACAGGAAGCCAGGTTGAGATGTAAACATAAAATAGATATACTGACAAAAGGAAAATCGCTTTGGTGCCGTCGAGGGGGAAGAATAGCCTTTTCCTTCGGGTTGAAATAAATTTTGGAACTTTGGTTCTTTACGTCAGGTTATGTTTGAGCGACAGGGGTCGCGACGCAAAGGATCTGACCGTTACGTTATGTTACGTTGCTTCGTTATGTGCCTTGCTTGCTTAGTCTCTCTCTCGTTTACGAAGCAGCGATTCATATTATATGCTCCGGCCGGGATTCGAACCCGGGCCGCCCGCGTGGAAGGCGAGTATTCTACCACTGAACCACCAAGGCTATATTAAAATTCTATGCAAAGCTGGTATTCGCAGTGCTGGTGATCTACTTGAATTTGTTCGGATAAATTTTAACTATTATTTTCATAATTTTTTTTGCGCGATTGACCTTTTTCGTTCATTTCGAAGAAATTTAAATTATTTTAAGTATTCGGAATTTATTTCAATACGATCGCGCAAAAAATGGTATAAGCATCTCGAACGTTAAGGATAATTACAACCATTGATTAAAAAATAAAATAAAATTTTTTAATCAATGTTACAACGTTTGTATGTAGATTCCTCTCGTAAAATTGGACAAAATGATATGAGGATTAAGGGGTCTAGCACATTTACTTTTCGAAATACAGGGTGTTGAAATTTTGAAAACTTGAATGTTTTAATTCGATAACTTTAAAATGGATAAATTGGTTTGACATTTGGCAGGTTGTTTTTAAATGTAAAAGGGCATATTTTGAAAGAATTAGTAGTTTGTGCAACTAGTGTGGATATGATGGCCATATCGCACGAGGACGAAGTTTGCTCAATCGTTCAAGTGCGATATGGACAATCCACACGATTCGAGCAGCATATTTTTTCTACGACCACTTAAGAAAAAATCTAGAAAATTAAAATTTCTATAAACTGTAATATAACTTCAAATTAAAAATTTAACAATTCAATTTTATGTTTCCTCTAATTTTGTGGTAAACGTACAGTTCTTGAATGTCCCATTTGTATAATGCTACGGTTTCCCTTTTTAAATATACGATGCTGTGATAAGTAGATGTTGCCAGTCAGACTCCCTCATGAAGGGTACCGTACCATTATCTATAATGATGAATATTCTGCTAAATATTTCAAACGTCTACCTGTTGTCGTTATTAATATCAAGCAGAATAATTATTTAAAAATAAAATTAACAATAAAAGAACTTCTTCACGGGGAATCGAACCCGGGTCTACCACGTGAGAGTCTGGTTTGCTTACTACTCGGCCACCGAGGCATACGCAAATTGCTTATCTATAACGTCAAATGTATTGAATCATTTTTGCTTAAAAGGAACTAAAGTTCCTACCGTGTGTCCCGTGACACGTTCTACCTTTTTTTAATATTGAGGGTAGAATCTTCACCACTTTGACGGCAACGAAGCAATTTTCCTTCTGTACATAGTGTCATATAATTTGAATTTTCGTTATCTTACACTTGATACCTTCTTTGTTTAATTGTTATAGTATCTTTTTGGTTGAATTATTCATACAAATATGTAACGGATTCATTGCTTTTTTCCAATAATTTAAATTAAGTATATTCTCAATATTTTTTATTCTCTCAACAATTTATAATATGATATGCTTATTATTCTTCGGAAGTTTGCTGATAATTTTTGGCTACCAAGTTCACTCCGGTTGAGAAAAATATCTGCTTGGGTTTTGCCTCCGCTTGTATTTGTTTCAAAAGATATTAAGAAAATCATTAATGTTTATAAATTTTGACAATCATTAAAACGCATTGGCTGCAATATAGTATTATTCTTTTGTCCATTTTGAATTATACAGAGCATTGACGAGAATTGATTACAATTTTTTATATATACCCCTTATAACTTGCAATGGGGAAGTAAAGATAATTTCAATTTTAAAGTAAGATACAGGGTTTTGTGCTATGGCACAACGTTATGGAACTCTCTATATTACGTTGTAGCCTTTTTTGACATATGAAGCCTGGGGATGCTTACATCTATTATTAAAAAATAATACAAGATCAATTTTGGAAATATCCTATAATAATAAGTATATATAAATAATAATAAGTATATAATATAAATATTTCGTTTTCATCAATGTCATTAAATTCTATGACTGGAAATCAACTGCAATTCAAGGTTATATCTTTAATAATTGCGTGTTAGTAATTGTAAGTACATATTATCTGGTTAATAAGCTTAAATTTTTGCATCATAATAATACATGTCCCAGCTAGTATTGCTTCTTTTCATCATTCTTGTACATTGATACACTAAATATAATATACCAAGTACCTATTTTATACTTATTGCAAAAACTAAAAAGTTAAACAGGGTGGTTAGGTAGTTTACTGTAAAATTCTGAGAAGTTGGATGCGCTTTATGGAATGTGTATTTTTTATTAATTACAAGTGAATAATTCAAAACCCATAATACTATTAATCACATTATTATAGTATGTACAAAAAGTACGAGGAGTAATAAACCCTAATTAAGTATGCAAAACCTTTACAGGGAGCACCATGAAATTTTTGATAAATCTCTTACTTTAAATTACATTTCTTCCGTAAATCTAAAAACCAGGTAGATCGACCCCGTATTTGTTTCAGTAGTAGCAAAGTTTAGGGTTTCTTCATTGTTAAAGGATTAGCAGATAAGCAATAACGCAATGCAGTGGTGTGTATTTTGGGAAAAAAATACGTTTTAAATTATAATATAATAAAAAATGAAAAGAATTAATTATTGGAATACATTTATTACTTACATTTTATTCTATATCCGACTCGGAAGAGGAAGAATCGTTGTTGACATTAATATAAGGTATTTTTACGTAATCCATATATTTCTTCTAGCTCAGTCGAGTTAGCTCAAAACCGTGCCCAAGATTTACAAACATTTTTAGCAGCAATTTTCCTTCGGAATTCGTTGGGGGGAGTCACTGGTAGTCTAAATTCAAAAAGTTGGGGTACCAGACTTGTTGCTTCATCCGCCATCTTGGTTCAACGGGTTATTTTTTGTCTCTTGAATAGCTCGTTTATTTTCAATTTGACAAGGAAACAATTTTGGTTCCCATCAATTTTTTCATAGGATCGATTTTTTTCGATTTATACCCAAAAAGAGGGGGTGAATTTTTGGTTATCGAATAACTCGTTTATTTTCAATTTGACACGGAAAATAGTTATTACTAAATATGTTTTTAGAATTAAATTTCCTAATATTTTCATTCCCATCATTTTTTTCGTAGGATCGATTTTTTTAGATTTATACCTAAGAAGGGGTGAACCTAAGTATTCTATCATCGCGTTTATCAATGATGTTGTACCATTATTTTTTTGTTGATTGTCATTGTAAATTTGATGTGTTGAAAATGTTATGGGTATAAATGGGTATAAATCGAAAAAAATCGATCCTATGAAAAAATTGATGAGAGCCAAAATTGTAGGAAATTTAATTTTAAACAACTTTTGTAATTACTATTTTCCGTGTCAAATTGAAAATAAACGAGTCATTCAAGAGACAAAAAAAAACCCTTTGAATCAAGATGGCTGATGAAGCAACAAGTCTGGTACCCTAACTTTTTGAATTTAGAATACCAGTGACCTCCGAAGGAAAATTGCTGCAAAAAATTTTTGTAAATCAAAAATACCAATTCGATTGGGCTATTTATACTCGTATTTTAGGTAAATTTTTTTATAAAGAAGGTACCGCTAATATATTTTTATTCTAAAAATTTTGAGACTATCTATATCTAGACTAAATCAATCTATACTAATAATATATGTATAACATTGTACTGTCTGTCTGCTCAGAAACGGTTGAACCGGTTTTGATGAAACAATTATTAATTGTGTGTTTTCCATCGTTAAAAACTATTTTGAAATTTTAAACTATGCTTCAACTTATACCAGCAAGATAAATTACAGATCTAAAGATTTCATTTGTCGACGATCTATGCGGACGAAGTCGCGGCTAGTAGTTTAGTTCAAACATGTCGTTGGTTCAGTAGCGGATTTAGGATTGGGCATAGGTGCGACAAATTTTGAGGGGCGCCAACATTTTTAAGACGACTGGGTTTTATGTAAACTGTAAGACCAAATTTTATTGCGCTCTTACTTTATATTGTTTGTATATACATATACTGTTACTAAAGAAAAAGGGCGCCATGTCGTCTCGGGCCTAGGGCGTCCTCAAACCTAAATCCTCTAATGTGTTGGATTGTACTCATGAAAAGTAGTACCCAAATACACAGTATGCATAACTTAATTGTTCCAGGTTCGTGAAAATTGTAAGATTTTCAATGTCCACAATTATAGCTTCGATTATATCCAGTATGGGTTTTGGGGAATAGCCTTATCTATTTGGTTTCACTTGGAACTCGATGGTGAAAACGACATCCATTCGGATTACCTAATGAAGCATACAAGTCTCACCAACCATGGGCTACAAGTCTAGAACCTAGTAACTGGCTAATTGCTTTTATACACGTTATATATTGCTGCAAACTCAAAATCTCAGCAGATGCCACTATAGAATTAGAAGATGTATCTTAGTTAATGGTTCATAGGGGAGGTAGGTCTCATCTGGAAAATGTCTACATTTACTTTTTTTCTGACAAATATAGTTCGATAAAATGACAATATTATTAATGAAATGTTATGTCGGGTGATATTTTAGTATTACTCAAAAGAGTGTGTACCTTTTAAAAGCCGATTCGGAAATAAATAAAACATTGTAAAAAATTGTTTTGAAATTTATGGTTTATGCTGCTAAACTTTTAATTTATGGTTAAATTGGATTTTTTTGTTAAATACGCCATTTCTGTTGTATATTTGTGTACTTTGTAAAATCCTTATTAGAGTTTTGAAAAACCATACACAGGGTGAAATTTTCTATATTTGAACAAAAGGAAATAATTTTTCAAGACCGAAACTGATTTTTTCTGTTTGAATAAATCAGTTAATTAGATGTAGTAGTGTAACGTTTTACAAAAATCAAAAGAAATATCAGTCAAAATTCACAACTCTTAACTCTCCCTGTATATTATTAAAATGGGAGCAGACACTTTTTAATGGCCATTTGACATTCCCCATTGGGGTCTCCATACGAAGTAGAAGTATGTACAATTCCTCATGACTCACCCTATATATAAAGATGCGACATAATAATTGCCTAATCGTATAATTTGATGAAAACAAATGCTGAATAGTAAATATAATTAAATACCTAATAAAATCTATCCTTGTAAGGAGATTTACCGTATAATGTTCCAAGAAGTTTGATGTGGTTTATGGAATGTGGATTTTTTAAATCACCCCAAGTGAATAATCTAAAATTCTTACTTATTAATAGAATCCCATTATTAGATTCCGGTTTTAAAAGGAATTTAAAATGCTTATTTTCGTGAATCCATAACAATAGAAATTATGTTTAAATTGGCGAAAATAAAAACATTTTTAACTTATTAATAGAATGAAATTATTAAGTTTCGCTATTTTTATTACCAAATCGATGTAGGTACCAATTCGTTGTAAATTATAATGAGTAACATTTTATTCTATGAAGTACTGCCAATTTATTTTTTTCATAAAAATTCTCTTTCTGTTTTAGTAAAATTCTAATTATACTTATTTTCGTATGTCATAAGCACAGAAAATACGTTTAAATTCGTGGGCGAGAATAAAAACAGTTTTATTTAGTCATACCATATTTATCAGATGACTTTGAGCAAATTAATTTTCTCCCTACTAAGCAGGCAGGGTCAGACTGAGAAGAGAAATCGGCCCGGGTCTAAAAGACCGTCCCACATGGCTTGCCGGGGGATTTGGGGGCACGAGTGGTCCTCGGCGCCCTCCGGAAAATTTAAAAAAAATGGAAAGCAAATTAGTGGTTTTAAAGAGTATTAAAGCCTAAGTTAATGGACCAGTAATTACAAAAAAATACAGTTTATTACAAACACTTTTCAAAAATTTGTCACTTTGAGAAGTAAAGAAGATATAAAAATTAAAAAGTAGGTATAGAATAGTTTTTGTCACCTGTTTCAAAAAAAGATAAACAACAAATAACCAATGTTGTCTTTATTTCAAATAAAAAATTAAGATTTGTTTAATTTAATACATAGGTGAAAGCCTTAAAATATTTCTTTATCATTAAAACTAGTTCTTAAGAACTTTGATTTGTCTGCTATACTTTGTCAGTAATAGAATTATCTGCTCTTATCTCATCAGCAAAAATGATTCTAGTTTAGACTGGCCAAGTTACTTCTTAATCTACTTTTGATGCACTTTAAGCCAACGGGTACACTGAACGAGTTATGTCGATCAATTAGAATAAAGTAAATATCAAACCAACGTTACCTTATGAAGTTATGAAAACTGTCACAAGGCTAGATTGATCGCTGTCACGTCCAGTCGAGATGCTTATATTTAAAACTTGCACTCAATAGTAATAATAATTATTTGTTTTCGAATCTCTAACCTCGGTTTTTATTCACATATTTATTTATTACATGCAAGTAATTAAATAAAATCGTTAAGTGATAATATTAGCGATAAGATACAGTGTATTAGTTCGGAAATATTTAAAATTACAGCTGTTAAATGTCAAATAGGAAAACTGTGATGCTTGCTTAGTGTGACGAGCATTTCAAGTATCACTTAATCCGACACTACACGACTCGATACCAATAGTAGAGTACCTACACGCATATTTCATATTTTGCTTGGATATTAATTTATAATAGTAAATATGATATCAAAAATTACTAATATTAGGAAATAAACCAGTTTCCATTGGAAATTACTCCCAAATTTTAAAATAACACAACCCGAGGATTTCCGAACGCTACCGATGATACGTGTGATGTCATATCTCTTGTGTTTACTCATGTCAATATGGCCGGTATTGCATTAGGTTATGTGTAGTTGGGTGTTTATATTGTATTTTAATCAACTATTAATTGCTTCATCGACGTAAAAATATCATTTATATGTTTGTTTGAGACCATTACGCGTTTGTGTGTGCTTTTTTTATTTCTAAAAGTCAACGTAAAGTGGAAAGTGGACATAAATATTCGATATTTCAAAGGATATTTTAAAACTTTAGGAAGAATATATTTTATTTACTAGTTCAGTGTTCAGTGACGATTCTTTTATATTTTGTGAGTAAAGATATGGCTAGCGAAGGTTGGTCGTAAGAAAGGTGTAGTCGTAAGAAAATGATGTTTTTATGGTTGATTCCTAGACATATAGGTACATAACCTCAAACTATTTAAGAATAAAAATTACCAGCATAGAAGTAGGTACTTACATTAAAATGGTCTTCACAAACAAAAGTAATGCCCTTCTCTTGAGTGTATTTTTGCTTGCGCCACCAGGTAAAGTAACAAATATTTTGTCTGGAGTTTTAATAGACGTTGATTTACACACTGGAACAATGCAATACTTTTATCCATTTTTAAAGCTCTCAGAAACAAATTAGGTCACAAGAACTCAGAGCGTGATACACGAATAAGAACGTAAACAAATGACGGCACACCATGGGGCAGCCATCTTTATGACGTAAAGCGCGTTTTGGCGGACTTTCAAATTTTATGATTTTTGAAGTCGTTTTAAAAGTAAAGTTTATATTTTTATGAAAAAATAGGCATGCAAGGTGTTAGGAGACCTGATTCCCACCAATAGCAAAATGTATGCTTGTACCCTAGTGTGCCCGCCGCCTTTAACTGGAAAACTCCTCTCCCAGGCTACTTTGGTAAATTACAACGTTAACTCGTTAACAAGTATTTGTAAGCAAGTCCCAGACTACTGTAAGACCCAGTCAGTAAGTTGTAGCTCTGAAAACAAATACAACAACTTTGACATGAGTTACAAAGTTTTGTTGATGAAAATTGATCATTCTGTTCCTCTCCAACCGAATCTTCCTCTTCGTCCAAAACCTTTACTTGCTCTTTAATGTCATACGCTTCTAAACTGGACTTTTTGATGGTGCACTATTCTTATATTTTCGGAAGTAGGTTTGTCATCAAACTTCAAAAGTTTCTTGCTGACTTTTTAAAACACTTGAGACATTTCAGCAAAGACAAATCAGCAAGATGCTCCTATTGACGTATTAATCAGAGAGTGTCATTCGTAATATTCATATAACATTCAAGTTATTTATTATTAATATAAGGGCCGGCGGACACAAGGGGAGTTTTCCCGGTGGGTCTTATGGCCAGTCCGGCCCTGCAAGCAGCAATAGAAGAATTGAAAAGCTGTTCACTGTGGAATAATCTTGAATTTCATTTTGCTTTATTTTGTACTTTTATGTGTGTCTAGTGGTCTGTTTGGATATAAATAAATATTCAATAAATACCATTATCTGAGTATAAATAATAAATCGCTTTAACACCGAAATGAAACTTTCTGTAAAAAGAGAATTGGGTAATTCTAGATTCATCGCTCGGTCAAATGTATTCAACACCACACATTTCAGAAGTGGTGTATAAATTTGTTCGACTCAACTGCTCGTACATCTCTTGCATTATTACATTTACCTACAGCTATTTTACTTCACGGAATCCAATATTGTTTCATCAAAATGCAAAATAACACCAGCCAAAACCTCGTGGTGCTTTATCGTTCACCGGATTCCATTTGATCAATAGCTTTTAGATAGTGAGATCAGGAAGATGGAAGGTATCAATTACATTTCTTGCTACAGTATCTTCTTCAGTATCCTGAAGATTATATAGCTGGTTTGTCGCTATTGCCAGAAAAATCAAAGAAGAGGTATGAAGCAATGATATCAATACTTCAAGAAATGGTACCAAACAAATACTGCTACTGCAGTTACAGAAACCGCTGCTGTGTTAAAGTCTCCATCAAGCTTCTGGTGTTAATATTCCATGCTGAAGTCCACCCTTTTCATAGAGAAAAACATAGATATTTCCAAGTATCTTAAACTTCGAGCATTTTTAAAAAGAAAAAATGACGGAAATAAACCCAAAAAGTCTAATGTTGTGTTTGACAGGGAAGATGTAAATAAATTCCTCTTTGAACCCCCCGATGATATTTATTTAATGATGAAGGTTGTAATTTGTAATGATAAGGGGAATTGCTGGAGCGTGTCGTTTTAGTGAACCCCGCGTAATAAAAAATGTTAAATTAAGGTATGAAGTCATAATTTTCACTTTTTCTGACTCAAAAAATGGAATTGCACGTAAATTTACAGTGACTAAAAATGGCGAAGAGAAGGTTTGTTATTTTAAGATAGTTCGAAATTACGTTGTTACAAGATCCCACATGACGAATTTTAGTACTCGCTATTTCATGCGATATCAAAATGGAAATTGCTTAAACCAGCCTATATGGAAAAACTCGATTTCTTCAATTCCAAGTAAAGTTGCTAAATTTCTAAACTTTGAGGAGTATACTGAACTTGCTTAGAAGAACGTCGGCCGCTTTATTAGCGAATACTGTACCTAGTTGATGTCTTAGTATTTGGCGCCATGGCGGATGGAAATCTGCAACTGTTGCGGAAAGCAAGTAATTGTAATTTTGTAAATAATGTTTATAATTGTACTATTAATATTTATATAAATAAATAAGATACACGTTTTATGTGGCATAAATTATTACCACCCAAGTGTGGTAAGTTTTGACTTACAACCCGCCTTCAAGGGCAATCCATACCTTTTTGATAACTGTTACTTATAGACCGGTAGCCCATGACACGTATTAACTGTTGACATCATTATTTTAAAGAGTAGTCCTTTTCACAATCAAGTTTATTGTGAAAAACCAGTAGAATAAGGCTATTGCCCAAGACCCTAACTTGCTGATCGACGCTACAAGGGAGATTGAGAGTCATATTTGGAAAATTATCAACAAATGAAGTATCGCTGTAAAATGTATGCCGATAATGTTTTCAACACCTGCCAAGATAGCAAAATCTTCGGCATACATTAGTTAAATGTTTTCTTTTTCACTTTTTTGTCAAATTTTAACCATCGCTTATCAACCCTTAGTATCTGGAATGCAGTTCTAGTTGGGATGGAAAGTATTAAAAAGGGTTTGAGGAAGATGGAGAGGAACGGGATGAAAATGGTGGTGGTGAGGGTGGAATGGTAGAAAGCGGAAGCCTTACTAGGAAAACAGGAGTTTAAGTTGGATTGGAATAGGGTGAATATTGTAGAGGGAAGAGAGAGGGCAGATGCTTTGGATGTGGAGGGAAGGGCCACCAGGTAGCGGGATGTAATGCCAAGAGAGTGGTGAATATAAGGGAATGCTGGCTACGTAAGAGCGTGGAGCATATGGCCAGAGAATGTCGGCAGGGCTTCTTTTGTAGGGTATATGGGGAAAGGGGACACAAGCCAGAAGAACAGACAGAATGTAGTGGGGGAAGGAAGGGAGTGGATGAAGACGGAAGGGGAAAACATAGTAGGTACCACTGGACCTCTCAGAGGGGATGAGTCTGGGCAAATAGGAGGAAGGAGAAAGCAGACCACGGGAAGAAAAAATGTAGAGTATGGATGGAGGGTGTTACAGATGAATCTAGTGGAAAGCATGATTAGGAAAGAGAAGGCATGTGAGAGGTAGGAGTGATAGAAGGGAGTAGATGACGGAGAGTGTGTGAGGGACCCCCGCCCGCCTTGAAGTATGCTAGGGTAGTGTTTCCGAAGCGGGAGTAACGGCGAGCTTGAGGTGGGTTTGATAAATGTCTTCAAATCCATGGTGTATATACAATTTTTTCCACTACCAGCCAAATTTAAGACAAAAATTAAAAATAATTTACAAACGCACAACGAGAAGCGTTTACTCCGTCGTCTGACTGACACGTACACTGTCAGTTTTCGATATATTATGAACGTATTCGTTATGTCATCAGTCATTTTTGGTTGAGCGCGAATTTTAAACTAATGGAATTTTTATTCAAATAATTTTATCTTGATAGGTAATTTCAAGCAGCAAATATGTTAAAGACAATCTCCTAGGTATATAAAATTATATTGCACAAGTTTTTGTTGAACTACTATCCCTGAATTCTCAAAATATTTAAATTTGTTCATTATTGACCTAGGTTAATAATAGAAAATTATTAACCACTAATAGAGAAATTCAACTTCTCAGTTGTCTAGAAGAAGCAATAATTGTCAACTTCAAAGCTAGTACTGGAAAAAATATAATTTTTCATCCATAGTAGATGGAAAACAATAACTAACATACCCAAGAAGGTATTGGAAGAATATAAGAGAAAGAAGGAATATTACCCTTAACATAAAGCTTGGAGCAGAAAAAGGACAGAAATAATCTAAAATAGAGGAAACAGAGAACTTGGAAAATATCTATATTAAAAAGAAGGCTGGAGCAGAAGAAACATGGGAAAAAGTATACCTACATATAATATTTTTTCTACTTCTGTCACTAAAACCGCATCTAAAACACAGGTTCGGCATTCGCAAAACGTCACTTTAAACACTAGTATTTATGTGCAAAAAGTCACTCGTGACTATAAAGTAACTTTTTTGACATTTGGTACTTCATATGCTATTATTCAATAAAAAATGAATTTTATTATTAATATAAATATACAGATCGTTGATTGTTTATCCAAAAAAGTAAAAGCAATCATTATTTCATATGTATGTTATAATGAATATTTATTTAGTTAACCATTAGAGTTTATATTAGTTTTTCAAGGTTAATTCTTCCTCTGCCTTGTGTAATGTTTAGTTCAATGCCTTATACGCATATTTCCGACTACCATAAAAAGAATCAAAAATGACCACGTCTAGTTATAAATAAATTGTTAAAAATTACCACATCTTCCTGGTATGCATTGTGTCATACATTGTATGTCAAAAATAACATTTTATTGACAGGTTTCTTATAATATATGTACAACTTTTTTTATTTACTATTATATACTATAATAGAAGACAATTTTAAATTCCAAATACTCGGGAAGTGACTGTAATCATTTTATCAGCGCAAGCTAGTTTGCCGGCAGGTCCCCCATACTTATATTTAGCAGGAATCCAGAGTTAGACTTCATATTCAACGAGACTGTGCAGATCGAACGAACACGAGCTTCATAACGATTTTAACTTTATATTGACTAACGTTGTGACAATTTCCGAAATGAAAGGAATATTAGCTGTTATTGCCCTTGGTGGTTATTTGTGTTGTGTTGCTGCTTTACCAGGTAAGAATTTTTAATTTTTTTATTGCTAGCCATGGAGTTTTCAATCGTAGACCGGTTTGTTTACTGATCCTTGTTACATGTGAAGAATAAAAAGGCAGTTTAGTTGATACGTACGAGGATTAACGATATTATTTAAGGATACTGGAGGTTAGATTAATTTACATTGCCGTCTAAATTTAATAAAAGTATTTTGAAATAGTTATTTTTCAATTATGGCACTATCTTTGGAAGTTAACAAAGGTATAAGTTGATGTAAATTTGTTTTTTCTGGTATAGTTTGTACGAAGTCAGCTGTAACAACAACAAAAAATCAAATTATACAAATATAATACGAACAGTTATTTTCTTCTGTACTCACTAATACAAAGAAAATTCTTTTTCCAAAATTAGTGCTTTTATACCCATGCAGGGTTGCGATAAAATATAGAACCAACTAAATATCTTTAAAAGTATGATATTTATGAAATTTTGCAGGTGCAAAGGGGTAAAATTCATCTGATGTACATTGTTTTTGTTATTCATATACTTATAAATCCAACACAAAATTAAATATATTACAAGATTTGTAATTATTGCTTTTTAAGTTTGGCTTAGAACTCAATTTTTTACTATATGCGATTATTCAGCATTGTTTTTATTTGCAAAACGAATTCTAAATTATGTTATAGAATCTGGTAGGTATATTTTTTAACGATCTTAAATTAATAGTTGTTAATATTTTCTATTTTTATATTGTAAGGTATCATGTGGATTTATTTTATTCTATTTATGTATATTTGTACATTTTCTACGAATTACAAATATTTTATTTATGTAATGTAGTAAAAGCTATTCTTATCAATGATTCTAGTTTTTTTTCTTATTATTTTATGTTCCCATTTAAATACTAGAACGTGCATAGCAAAACATTATTGTTTTTTGAAATAGTTTTCTAACAACGTGCATTTTTATTATCAAACACTCCATCTATAAATCAACAAGCTTTGAAGGTGAAAATTCGCGTGACCCTTGTATATACGACACACGTGTGTTTTAACGACCGGCTTTATCAGCGGTACATGAAAGGTCCGACAGCGAGTGAACCTACTAAGTATTCGTAGTGTATGTACGGTGCCTCAACTTTTTACATTTAAATGGGACACCGAAATGACATTATCAAAAATATATATGATGTCCTATTTACATTTAAAAAGTTAAAACGGATGTATATGATTAAAAAAATGTACTTCAGATGCATTTTCCCCATAAATATAATTCGTTTAAAAGATATTTACTTGGTTCCATACTTTATGGCAGCTCTGTATAAAATAATATCAAAAAAATAGTTTGTAGTAATTTATGTGACTGGAATCAATAATTTTTGAAATGAGAATTAAATAAACCGTCACAAGCAGATTAGTTCATTTGAAATTTATTGTATCCTAGTTGTTTGCAAGGATAATTAAGTTTAACAATGATACACAGTCAATTGCATCCTTTTCGATATTTCTGACGTCTGTACTCATTCTAATTTATGTCATATCCTTATTCGTACATCTCTGCTTTAATTTTGCATTTCATCTTCCAGTGCGTCTATAAAGTACCACGATTTTTAATTTTAATTTGTAATTTTTTTTTTAAATCATACAAGGTTTTTTTGAGTTAAACACGCGGCTATTTTTCAATTCCGGATTTTTCTTGCTGAGCTGGCTACAAAGATTTATCACAAGCTGATTCAAATTGATACAGAATGGACAAAAACGTAATATTTATTTTATTATTACTATCATTGTATCTATCCATTTTCATAAGTATAAATCTTAGCTGAATAGAAAATGTTTTTTGGTAATTTGACGTTAAAAAATATCACGAATATCGTCACCCTAATTATAAAACCAAAAAGTATTGGTAGTTCTAGCCAAAGTTGCCCGTATTGTTGGTGGAAATAACAATTTCTCATTAATGTAGTTGTTCACAAGGTAGTATGCAAAATTATTGATTTTTCCATCCTCTGGTTTGTCCGCCATGAAATTGTCTACAAAACAATCACTCACTTCACCGGGAGCGAGAAATGTTAATCCACACATGTCTTAATTTTCAATAGCGGAAACGCTACCTTTATATCCGATTGACAATCCAAAACTTTGAATTCCTTGCCAACATGACTGAACGAAGGGAAAACGACAACCAATAATTATTATTGTCGGCCAGACTTCTTTAACTCCATCATGAACTGCCGCTTTAAAATCTAATATCACTTCCTTCAGTTTCAATGAACTATGAACCATGAATATGTAGATTTTTGTTTGTCTTTTAAAAGACCAAATGCAAGAGGTGTACATAATATCATCCTCCATTGTACGCGTGTATGGTAAAAAGTTGATAAATAGTATATTGTGTCAGAAGGGCAAAAAATGAGCTTTAGCAGCCCAAGAATATATCAGATGCACGGGCGTAGTGAAGTGAGGGCAGCTGTTAAAGCTTTTCCTGTATGTGTGACTCACAACTGCTTTTTGGCTACCTGATAAATAAAAATATAGACAAATATAACAAAAAACTTTGACATACACTGATGTTTAATCAAAAATTTCATGTGAAACGTCAAATTCATCAAGTGACAGATGGTGAAAAGACTGTTGAGCCTGATAAGGGCTACTGGTCTTTCCACATAAACGGCACATCTAAGAAAACAAAAAACCTAAAGGCTTAGATGCCGAGGACTCTAAGCCTCTGACTGATGGTGCCGAACTTATCAATCAATCAATCAATCAGGTAGGCGAAAAAATATTTTACACAATATTCAAAAATACCATCCATGTACAATGTTTTTTGCTGGTACATATTTCATATTAGTTGCAAAAAAACGTTGACGCATGTCACTACCAAGTACTATTCTTGTTTCAGTTTTTACATTTAAAATATTCAAAATCTCTTGGAATTATTTCACTGATTTTGGTAGCATTGGCATGGTTTTCAATCCTCAATATGATATATTATTTTTAATATATCTAGTATCCATTACAGTTATATTTTTCAAAACTTCACTTCTGATTTCCAATTCCTTCCTGATAATTTAGTTGGTTTTTCTACGATATTTTCTATGGCTTTCCTTTCAACAGAATTGTTAATTTAAACCACATGAGTATGTTCATTATTCATTCGCTAATGTACTCCGTTGACTGTGTTGTGTTGTGGGTATATAGTTGTAGCACTTTTCTGACTTTGAAATCTTCAACAAGCAGTTCTTAGCAACGTTCACAAAACATAAACAAAAACTTTATTTCTGACATATTTGCTTATATTTTTCATAACACCCCACTTGAACTAAATCAAGCTAAACTTTTAAGCGGCCCACCAAAACAACAAGCCCACCTTACAACCCCACCCCTGCAATTACAACGAATAACCCGATAATTACAGGTGGTTTTAAAATAGATAGATATTAAATAGATATTAAAATTCTAATCAACTGGCGGAGTTCGGGCCGCAGCTTAAATTTAATTTAATTACCTTTAATACCTGAGGATAGGTAGAGCGCAGTTTGTGTATGTATATACAAACTTAGTTATAACCTTGATTATCTACTCAAGGATTTTAACTAGAACTAGATTTACTATTGCATATGAGCACTGAGCACAAGAGAGGATCGATAGCCAAAAAGCGGCAGTAAACCGTTGGCGTTACATTTTTGGGTGAAGACCCTAATGATTTCATTTGTCGGGTTTATTAAACAGTGCAAGATATTATTAGTAGAGAGTTATTGGAAACACGAATTGTGATGACCTTAAATAAATAGTGCTCGACCTCAAAACAGACTTAAAATTTGGATTTATTGAAACATGAAACTCTATAATGACATTATATTAAGGTAGGTGTCACACATGACACAGATCACCTACACATTGTGACATATATAAATATGAAACATGAAATAAAGTCGGGATAGTGCACTGCAGTAAGATTCTCTAGGCTTTCTTTTGGAGATAAGGTCTTGGCGTTCAAATTGGTGACCACAAATTGTCAAAACTGTCAAAATCACACCATCACTTAATTGCTTATATATTTTTTTATAAAAATCTAAAACTTGACCAAAATACCTCATCCCCAAGATAAAGCTCCAAGTTATATTTTGTTTAAATTTCAACTCTTAATTTTACTGTATTCATTATATTTGTTGCATACAAAATGACCTAGATTTTGCCGCAATTCAGGGGTGCCAACTGTTTTAAGGTGTCTATATTGTGAGGCCCTTCTTAATCCACAGAAAAAAGAATGACTCACCCTATATTTATAGTACTTTTCAATAAATAATGAGGCACTTTGCTCCTACTGAAAAAGAAATAGGATATAGTTTTATTATTCTCTATTTATAACAGAATTGGTTTATACTAATAAAGTGTATATTCAATACCTATATTTCACAGATATTTCTTAAAATATAGAAACATGATATTATTTTTGGATACAAAATATTTCGTTCTAATTTTACTACCACTTTTAATTAGACATTTCATAAATAAGTTAAACAATTACGTTTAGGTAACTTGTTATTCCTCAAATTATTATTGAACATGATTTCTAATTTATTGGTGTTTAAAACAGAACTCACGAATTTCACGAAGTATTGTCCTGGTAAACAATAATATATTACATGACTGGAATATTTCACAGTTTAACTCGTTATTGCTTGGAAATTCCAGCGGATCTATATGTCTTTATGGTTATTAAGAATGCATCACGAGGCTGGAGGCAACTTCCAGTCATTAATTTGTCTTTATAGAAATATTATTCAACCAAATTTTACTATACAAATTATTAATTTGAAGCTGAAGCGTAATAACGTAATAAAAAAACAATTTGATGTTATAAGCTTTTTATAGACCAAACATTTTATATGTATCGTAGGTACCCTGAATTAGTTGCACAAAAATTCAACAGCAAAAATCTATAGTCTAGTTCAATCCCCCTGTTAAAGTCGCTCACATTAGTTTACTGTTTATTGAAAAATATCGATTGATTATCTAAATTAATTAAGAACGGTTAACTGTTAACTTAAACATTTCGAAGTTCGTATTAAGGCCGAGACACACATATCCAGAACGCATCCGCACCGTGCCTACCACCAAAGATTACAGAATTTAATTCTGTAATCTTTGCTACTACACAACGGTGTCGGTGACGATAATGAGAATGAGAAACCACACATTTCTTTTATGTTACTACTCCAGTAGAATTAGGGAATGTTAATTAGAGCAGGAATTGAAAACAAAATAAGTATTGACTCCTTTTTAAAGTTTTGTTGTGACGAAGGATTATGAATATGTATCATCAATAGTTATTTTGTTCTGAAGTAAGTGTTCAGCCTAGATAACATTGTTATTAGAATGGGAAATTAACAGATAATACAATAAATTACTTCATATTAAATAATAGCACTTTATGTACAAATGACGAAAAACTGTCTATTATAGTCGAGTCTGCAAATTGTTACAATAGACAGCTATTCGCCAAGATACATATTACATTTTTTCGTCGATCATCTTAACAAAAAAAATACTATTTTCCGAATGAAAAATCCACTGTTTTTGAAGGTGGGTATTTTTCGTCCAATGAGCAATAGATAAGTTTTATCTATTACTATCTATTCTTGATTATCATGATTACTAATATTCACACCACGGTCTCATTAACATGTAAAATCTAGCAGATTTCGTAAATAATTAATTTGGCCTCAGCAAATGACAGTTTATTGTCATAGGTACCATATAGTACATTCAATAGCCTTCTTGGTGTGCGTCATCGTTTGTGACGTATATCCGGGTTTTGGGTATATGTCGTTTATTTTGTTTGCTATTTTGACATATAGCTAACCTTGAATGTAATAAATAAATCATCAGGATCGTATCCAGCCAAATTCAAAAAGGCCATGAAATTAATAATTACCAGCTTCTTTTTCTAACTGGAAATACTTGAGAATTTTCATAATGCTGATGTTTATCCGTGTATCTAGGCATATTTTTGTATTATTTGAATAAATATAACAATAAGATGAATATTCACTTTTCATAAATAATAATTGACCGTAAACAACAAAGTACAGACCTGACGAGAGCTGTCAGTGGGACATTAGAAAAAGACGAAAGATACATTGCCGCTACCAAAGGTACTTCTGCATCTTATTTTGAATGCTGTAATTTCTCCCGATTGATAGGTCGTGCTTGCGCGTATTCTAAACATCAACTAATCAATTTTTTTAAGACAAAGATTGGGGTTAACGTTTGTAATACATTTAAACGGTTCATTATTGTGATATTTTGATTAGGATTAATCACAGACCTGCCTTTCTTCCAACGTAATGTGTTAGAAGGACATTAACAATCGATGACGCACACCAAGAATAGTTATTTTCGTAACAAGTGCGGAAAGTGATACTTTCCCGCACGCGACTGCAGTTGACCAGAACGACGCGGAGCGGAGTTCGGGCAAGCGGTCAAGGGCGGTAAAGACACTTTACGCATAAGTTAGGAACATTATTTTTTTCTACGACCGTATATACCAAAAAAGTATACAAACTCATTTTTCAAAAGTTATTTCATTTCAACATACATATACAAAACTTCAACCAAAAAATATTAATTATTATAAATATTAATATTAGAAACACAATTTGTTGGATTCTGTAAATTACTTAAAATTGCCGGTCCAGTGGAATTATTTTGTGTTAACTGGTAAGTAGATGACGTCGATGAGGATGGCATCGGCTGCAGGTCACATAAAGATGACGATGAAGGTGACGGCAACGGTTTTAAGACATTTGTAGATGAAATAATTTTACTTGATATATTTTTCTTATATCGAACCCGGGTGGTTTGATAGTTGTTTTGTGACACTACTTCAAAGAATGTACAGGGTTAGGTATATCAAAATATCTTCATTATTTTATATTTGCATAATTTTACTTTCCCGCACTAGTGCGGGAAAGTGACACTTTCAAAACTAAAATGCGTGCGGGAAAGTATGTTAAAACGCACGGTCGTAGAAAAATATATTATACGAGCTCTAGTAACCACAGCGGACGAAAAGTAAATGACGTTATAAATAGACCATTTTTCATCCGAAAGTTAGTACATGAAATGTCATTTTTTGTATAGGTCGACGATGTGTGAAACGGGCGGCATTTTGACCAATCACTAGGTAGCAGAAATGCCAACTTGAATTCAAACCGCTCCTCTCAGCTTTTCAACTGTAATTTTAATATTTATTTAATGTTACCATAAATATGTTACTATATTTTTAGTCTCCTTGAATTTGACGTTTGACAAGTTACAAAATTAAAAATATAGGAAATTTTTTTGAAAACCTTTTTTGGTACCTAATAATCCATGGAATGCGATATATGCTATTTCTTGTTTAGTTCTACTTTCTGATAAACACACGGATTCAAGTTTTTCTTGCAAAATTAATAAACGTATTATGAATATATTTATTATGGTTGAAATAATACCCTTCTTGATGTGCGTCATCGATTGTTAATATCCTTCTAACACATTACGTAGGAAGAAATGGAAAAAAAAGGCAGGTCTGTGATTAATCCTAATCAAAATATCTCAATTATGAATTGTTTAAATTTATTACAAACGTCTTAAAATAAAATGTAGACCTATGTTCCGTAGCGGCAATATGTCTTACGTCACGTCTTTTTCTAATGTCCCACTGACTGTTCTGTCAGGTCTGTACTTTGTTGTTTACGGTCAATTATTATTTATGAAAAGTGAATATTAATCTAATTGTTATATTTATTTAAATAATTATAATAATTGAAACCAAAATATGCCTGGATACACGGAAAAACATCAGCATTTTGAAAGTTCTCAAGTATCTTCAGTTAAAAAAGGAAGCTAGTAATTATTAATTTCATAGCCTTTTCGAATTTGGCTGAATACGATCCTGATCATTTTATTTATCAAATTTAAGGTTAACTATATGTCAAAGTAGCAAATAAAATAAACGACATGCCGAGAACCCGGATATAAGTCACAATCGATGACGCACTCCAAAAAGGGTATTATTTCAACCATAACTTCATTCTTGTTTAAAGATGTATCTTAAATTAATTTGTTTTCCTAAATAGTTCATTTACCCATACTTTTTTGGTAATTTATTCGATTTATTCTAAAAATATTTTTTACTTTTATAAAAGCATTTGATGTTTATTATTCTTTTGCCAGACTTTCAAGAATTTCAGTTTGTAAGTATAAACTTAACTTGTTAATACCTACAGCTATAAAAAATGGCTAGCAACTTGGCGAGAATTACTAATAAAAACGAGTTTAATGCAAACCAACATGAAAATTACACATTTAATTTTATATAAATATTTTCAAAAATATTTAGGAACCAATTTTCACTAATCGCTTATAACTCTCTCCCACGTGCGTTTTTAATATCCGTTGATTAATGAGAAAGTGTGATAAGTAAATAAATCAATGAATATTTTCCGCTCAATATTAACTGCTATTCGTATCATGACTTACACACACCAATGTCGAGGTGCAGAGCAATCTTTGTATAGTTTCTAAGAAGTGAGTTGGATAACAAAGAAGAATTTTTCTCACGATCACTATTCTGAACATAATGCCTAACATTCCTGGACGACTTTGAAGATTGCTAAGTCGAGGTGCAAACTTGTAGAATGGATGAACTAGTCCGAATGACTCTACACGATGTAGAAGACCTAGAATCTAAGCTTTAATTAGCATACCTGATTTGAAGACCAACAAACCTAAATCATTTGTAATCAATCAGATGTACTTTAGTGTTTATCGGACACACAGTTTTGGACGTGTATACCGTCTTTTTACTTGAGGAAAATAATTCCACAAAATTGTATTATTGTTATCACTCTTCTTAACTAATTTAGCTAATAACTATTATTGAAATATTCTTTCCACCTTCAAAGTGTTCAGATTTAGAAGTGTGTTTTATTGAAAAATTTTACTTTCCACTTCTAGATACAGCTCTCCTGACTTTTCTTTTTTCTCCATAATACTCAACAACTATCTGATCTGAGTCCATTGTTAGGTTAGTTACAAATGTAGATTCATATGATTCTCATGTTAAAGGATGACATGAATAGGAATTGTATGTCTGTGTCGCCCTCTACCTTTCAAGTGCTCAATAATTTAGTGATGCTGGATACTTGCACCATTAATAATTGCTAAAAGAGTTGAACGTCCACATTACCAACATATTTAAAACGTCTTTAAAGCATCCCTACAAAGACGTTTTAAACTAGTCGTAAGAAGGACGTCTTAAAAACGTCCGTTTTACGTACCAGGACGTTTGGACCAAAGAAGACATAAACTGCACGTCTTTAAGATGTAGTGTGCTATCCCGGATATGTAGGTACTCAATCGTCGTATCCACAAAAAAATGTGTCTACGATTTTATTCGTTTTCGAAGCCACTCACTTGGTACGATTGACTTGGAAAAACCTTATTTTTATCACTACCGCATCGGAACGTATTAATTGACATTCAGCGATAACAACAGTGAAGGTGACGAAATTTTTGATAGTAGGTAGTTAGTTCTGGAGCGATTAATTTAAAAGTTTATCCACGCTATATTGATTTTTTAATGCCAATGAGATTAATATTCATTCAATGTAAAAAATCGGTGTTATAATTGTCGATTTAAAAGGGAGTGGGAAATAACATATTTTTCGAAATGTAATTTTTAAACTCATTTTTATCATCCAATCAATGAAGTGAAAATTTTCATGTTATCGAAAAATAATTCCAAAATGCTGATCGACTTAAAACTTGTTGTAAAAGTTGTTGATTGCTTGATAATACAAGTTTGATTGTGTGGTAATTAGCTCTTAATTAGTTATAAACAATAAATAAATGATTTTTAAACAAATTGATTAATAAGTAGAAAAAACCTTAATCAACTTTCAACAACATTGATAGAGTCTTTTTGTCCGCTAATTACGATTCCAGCATCGGAAAAATGAAAAACATACAGCCTTATTAATAATAAAATTTAGATTATTCTAACACGACTTTAAAACTAAATTATTAAAAAGAATATTAATAAATACATTAACATTATTCTAACACTAGAATGATACTAAATCCTTAGTAATCAGTTAGGGTATGTTTTACACCGTGTTCAAGTTAACCTAACTTCTTTTGGTCAAATGTCAGTTTGATTAATTGTCCGCGAAGCGGGAGGATTATTCTGTCAAACTGACACGAAGATTTTTTACAAAGAGAAATAAGAGTGAATAATATAATGATAATATAGCCGTTTACGTATTCTACACTGTTGCAGAGTTGCAAAAATCCTAATGTAAAAAAGAATGCATTTGTCATTTTTTTTAATGAAAATGTAATTCTGGTCCTTTGTGCATTAAAAATATATTTTCAATGTAAAAATATTCAATTCTCATTAAACGATTTAATGAGTAGTGTAAAAATGCAGTATCCATTAAAAAATGTTTAATGAGTAACGAAACATACATCATTATTCATTAAAAAAAAAATGTGTATCAATGACATTGGTCATTGAAACAATACAAATCTCAAATAAGTTTACTTTTAGAAACTTCCAGATCAAAAATGAATATCACATTTTTCACTTGAAATACTTTAGTGATTTTTTTCCCACTGGAGTAATTTTCAGGAGGGTTAATAGCTAACTATTGTATTGGTCTTTAAGATGAATTCAATTTTCCAAAAAATTTTCAATATTTGAATAAATTTCAAATTTTGGAAAAAAAATTTGAATTTTCGAAAAAAAATTTGAACTTTCGAAAAATTTTGAATTTTCGAAAAAAAATTTAATTTTTGAAAAAATTCTCAAATTTTGAGATCATTTTTGCTATTTGTCAAATTTTTTTCAATTCTCGGAAATAAAATGTTAAATTCAATGAAAATAAACAAAATCGAAATCTTGCAAAATTCAGTCGATGGAATAATTATATCGAGGAATTCTTGTTTTACCTTGCCTCACCCATCCCAACTTATCTTTCAATCAAGCAGAAGCAATGGCCCTCCTCCCATCCTAACTTATCTTTCAATCAAGCAGAAGCAAAAATGTTTAAAATTTGTATCATCAGAACAAAAACTCTTATTCCTCTAATCTACCAAAAAGTAAAATAAATGACAAGAAATTATTTTTTACTTGACCAAAATGAGCTGTGAAATACTCATTTTCAACCCATTGAAAATAAAAGAAAAAATTAGTAATGAAACAAAATTACATTAATTATTTAGACACAAAATTGTAATGAAAAATTTTTCATTACTCATTAAGAATTAAAATTGAAAAAGTACTAAAAATACATTGTTCATTAAAAAAAATTTAATGGAATTAATTTAATTCATCATTAAAAAAAATTAATGAGTAATGGAAATTGAATACATTACCCATTATGAAAAAAATGAGCAATGAATTGTCATCGCATTAAAAAAATGCATTATTTGCAACTCTGCACTGTTGTCATGTTTATCTTATAAAAACATATTGTTTGTTAGATGTTTCTCTAAAGTATTCAATTATTTATATGATTTGCTTAGCATGCTATAAGTACGCTCTTAGTAACCATTAGTTAGTATGCTGTTATCGTGTTTATTATTAATAAGGCTGATATTGTTTATATTCTATATTTTGACAGATTCTAAGTTTTACAATCTATAAATTTCACACACAAGAACATGCAAATAATTTTATTCACAACCATATATGTAATGCTGTTATTACCAACGTCATTGAAGGTGGGAAAGTGTCGTATCACACACCTTTACTTCCCGCCCTGACCTACCACTTCTCACCCTCACTCCCGCCCTCTAAAATAATGTGATCGTTACCTAATATTATCTATTTTAGATCAATATTTTTTATATTTAAAATATAACACATTGATAAATATTATAATACCTATTTCTGGAGGGGTACAATCTATCAATTCTTCATCGGATGACATTTTTTTAAATTTATTATTCGCGAACTTAATATCTATCAGACTTTATCTGACATTTATTGATATTGGTGGCAGTTGTCAAATGTAATATATCAGGTGTGTACAGAATGAAACAATAGTAGTTTGTGCAACTAGTGTGGATATGATGACCATATCGCACGAGGACGAAGTTTCAGCACGACGCCGTAGGCGGAGTGCGATATGGACAATTCACACGAGTCGAACAGTATATTTTTTCTACGACCCACTTAAGAAAAAATCTAGAAAATAAACATTTTAATAAACTGTAATATAACTTCAAATTGAAAATTTTCAACAATTTTATTCATAATTTTACCAATTGCTATATTGCTATGGTTTCCCTTTTTAAATATGCGATGCTGTTATAAGTAGATGTTGCCTGTCTGACTCCCGCACGAAGGGTAGGTACCGTATCATTATCATTTTGATTTATTGGTGGATCAAAAGAGTGACACCCTCTTCAAAAATCAACAGAAAACGTATTGCTTCTAAAGTTTATTCATAAATGCGCAGATAAATAAATCTTCGTGACCCTTGTAAAACCATCCAAGTAGTATTAAATTATCGTGAACATATTTTTGTTCCATTTCTATGTCGGGCAGGTAGCTCCACCTATTAGTATTAGAACGAGTTTAGGGCCTTTTCTATTGTCTACAGATTAAAAAATAAGTAATTACGGTAATTAGTGACATGGGCTGATGAGATTGAAATACATTTTTTGGTCCTTTCTCTTTTGGCTTATGTTAGGTAAACAATACAATAATTTTTCTGTGTGCACTTTAGTAGTTTACATAGGTAAGAAAGCAAGCAAAATCGATATGTAGCAAGCAAATTTTTAAATTGATTTTTTTATAAACGCATAACTGTATGAAAATGACTATGAATGGTACCCACAAGTACCCACTTTTTTAATTGATTATAAAAACTAGTACAGATACTTGACCAATATTATTGGCCAATCAGATATTTCATTCTGTAATAAAATGATGGACAAGTGCAAATTCAAAAGATTTAGGTCATACCGTGTCATGGTAGTTCATTATACCATTAATTAAAAAATGTTTTTGTACCTACTTTCAGATCAATAGAATAGCCAAGAACTACCTACCAATATACAGGATGGAAAGTATATTTTATATTGCTTATTTTACAATGATTAAAATCCTCAGCTGGACATTCAACATGATTATAATTATTAACTACATATAAGCATTAAATTTATTATTTGAACTTTTTGGAAATTGTTGAATAACTTGTTGGTATAGCTGATAAAATTCAAATTATACTTGATCGATTCAACATGCGATCCGATTCTCTAAGAAGTTCAATGGATGAAAAATTTAAAATGGAAAATAAAAAACAAATAAATGGAACTCAATTAACGAGGTTATGTGATTGATCACTCAGTGGTAAATGAATACAATGAAGTTAATAACTTCTCTCTTTCTCTGTCACTTTGTCTTTACTCTTTCCCTTCCATCAGGTATTTTTTATATGCTTCATCCGTTCCAGATGGCATAGCCACTGCAACCTTTCTCAATAGATTAGAATAATTATTGTCTCATATACATCTTATTATTGTTTTGTACTCTATTTTCTTTTCCATTCTTCTGGCATCTGCACCTCCATTGCTCTATACTCTATTTCTTAATGTCTAACAGCACAGTAGCCTCATTAAATATTCAAATAGAAATTTATCTTTTACAGAGTGATCCTAAGAATTTTACAAGTAAATACTAATAGCGTTTTCCATTGACAAAACTAGGGTGCACTGAATCTGAACTGAGTGCAAAATTTGTGTTCCATTGGCTGCACTGCACCAGTATTTCATATTCCATTGGAAAACTAGTGCAAGCGAATGTGCACTGAGTGCAGTTTTTTCGGCACCTGCTCAGGAGGTAGTTTCGAGTTTAGTGCAAGAGTGCAAAATGGCGGCGAATGATGAACGCTGCGAATTCGAAAGAAAAACAGTAGTTTATTTATTATTTATTTTTCACTGGATATTATTGTAAAAAGTAGAGTATTTTACAAATACTGAACCAGTGATTGGAAGTATTAAGTTGTTTTAGGAAATGAATTATCTCTCAATGTACTTTTAATAAAAATTTTCTCATCATTTTTAATGTTAAATAATAAAACAACTAGATAAGGATACATAAAAC
>CAJUYI010001219.1:106408-119619 GCA_910591695.1 Galerucella pusilla
AAAGAATGTCAAGTTATAATTTAAATTTGACGTGTTTCGGGACTTTTCATAAATATGTACAGTAACCGAAATAATGAATTTATTCCATTTGGCTTTTACACACGTGTATAAAAGCAATTAGCCAGTTACTAGGTTCTAGACTTGTAGCCCATGGTGAGACTTGTATATGCTTCATTAGGTAATCCGAATGGATGTCGTTTTCACCATCGAGTTCCAAGTGAAACCAAATAGATAAGGCTATTCCCCAAAACCCATACTGGATATAATCGAAGCTATAATTGTGGACATTGAAAATCTTACAATTTTCACGAACCTGGAACAATTAAGTTATGCATACTGTGTATTTGGGTACTACTTTTCATGAGTACAATCCAACACAGTAGAGGATTTAGGTTTGAGGACGCCCTAGGCCCGAGACGACATGGCGCCCTTTTTCTTTAGTAACAGTATATGTATATACAAACAATATAAAGTAAGAGCGCAATAAAATTTGGTCTTACAGTTTACATAAAACCCAGTCGTCTTAAAAATGTTGGCGCCCCTCAAAATTTGTCGCACCTAGGCCCAATCCTAAATCCGCTACTGAACCAACGACATGTTTGAACTAAACTACTAGCCGCGACTTCGTCCGCATAGATCGTCGACAAATGAAATCTTTAGATCTGTAATTTATCTTGCTGGTATAAGTTGAAGCATAGCTTAAAATTTCAAAATAGTTTTTAACGATGGAAAACACACAATTAATAATTGTTTCATCAAAACCGGTTCAACCGTTTCTGAGCAGACAGACAGTACAATGTTATACATATATTATTAGTATAGATTGATTTAGTCTATTATAGATCTAGATAGTCTCAAAATTTTTAGAATAAAAATATATTAGCAGTACCTTCTTTATAAAAAAATTTACCTAAAATACGAGTATAAATAGCCCAATCGAATTGGTATTTTTGATTTACAAAAATTTTTTGCAGCAATTTTCCTTCGGAGGTCACTGGTATTCTAAATTCAAAAAGTTAGGGTACCAGACTTGTTGCTTCATCCGCCATCTTGATTCAAAGGGTTATTTTTTGTCTCTTGAATGACTCGTTTATTTTCAATTTGACACGGAAAATAGTAATTACAAAAGTTGTTTAAAATTAAATTTCCTACAATTTTGGCTCTCATCAATTTTTTCATAGGATCGATTTTTTTCGATTTATACCCATTTATACCCATAACATTTTCAACACATCAAATTTACAATGACAATCAACAACAAAAAAACAAACAAAAAAATAATGGTACAACATCATTGATAAACGCGATGATAGGTTCACCCCTTCTTAGATATAAATCGAAAAAAATGATGGGAATGAAAATATTAGGAAATTTAATTCTAAAAACATCTTTAGTAATAACTATTTTCCGTGTCAAGTTGAAAATAAACGAGTTATTCGATAACCAAAAATTCACCCCCACTTTTTGGGTATAAATCGAAAAAAATCGATCCTATGAAAAAATTGATGGGAACCAAAATTGTAGGAAATTTAATATTAAGCAACTTTTGTGATAACCATTTTCCTTGTCAAATTGAAAATAAACGAGCTATTCAAGAGACAAAAAATAACCCGTTGAATCAAGATGGCGGATGAAGCAACAAGTCTGGTACCCCAACTTTTTGAATTTAGACTCCCCCCAACGAATTCCGAAGGAAAATTGCTGCTAAAAATGTTTGTAAATCTTGGGCACGGTTTTGAGCTAACTCGACTGAGCTAAAAGGAATATATGGATTACGTAAAAATACCTTAATAATGTGATTAATAGTAATGGGTTTTAGATTATTCACTTGTAATTAATAAAAAATATACATTCCATAAAGCGCATCCAACTTCTCAGAATTTTACAGTAAACTACCTAACCACCCTGTTCAACATTTTAGTTTTTGCAATAAGTATAAAATAGGTACTTGGTATATTATATTTAGTGTATCAATGTACAAGAATGATGAAAAGAAGCAATACTAGCTGGGACATGTATTATTATAATGCAAAAATTTAAGCTTATTAACCAGATAATATGTACTTACAATTACTAACACGCAATTATTAAATATATAACCTTGAATTGCAGTTGATTTCCAGTCATAGAATTTAATGACATTGATGAAAGCGAAATAGAGTTCCATAACGTTGTGCCATAGCAAATTTATATACTTTTGATGTAAAACCCTGTATCTTACTTTAAAATTGAAATTATCTTTACTTCCCCATTGCAAGTTATAAGGGGTATATATAAAAAATTGTAATCAATTCTCGTCAATGCTCTGTATAATTCAAAATGGACAAAAGAATAATACTATATTGCAGCCAATGCGTTTTAATGATTGTCAAAATTTATAAACATTAATGATTTTCTTAATATCTTTTGAAACGAATACAAGCGGAGGCAAAACTCAAGCAGATATTTTTCTCAACCGGAGTGAACTTGGCAGCCAAAAATTATCAGCAAACTTCCGAAGAATAATAAGCACATCATATTATAAATTGTTGAGAGAATAAAAAATATTGAGAATATACTTAATTTAAATTATTGGAAAAAAGCAATGAATCCGTTACATATTTGTATGAATAATTCAACCAAAAAGATACTATAACAATTAAACAAAGAAGGTATCAAGTGTAAGATAACGAAAATTCAAATTATATGACACTATGTACAGAAGGAAAATTGCTTCGTTGCCGTCGAAGTGGTGAAGATTCTACCCTCAATATTAAAAAAAGGTAGAAGGTGTCACGGGACACACGGTAGGAACTTTAGTTCCTTTTAAGCAAAAATTATTCAATACATTTGACGTTATAGATAAGCAATTTGCGTATGCCTCGGTGGCCGAGTAGTAAGCAAACCAGACTCTCACGTGGTAGACCCGGGTTCGATTCCCCGTGAAGAAGTTTTTTTTATTGTTAATTTCATTTTTAAATAATTATTCTGCTTGATATTAATAACGACAACAGGTAGACGTTTGAAATATTTAGCAGAATATTCATCATTATAGATAATGGTACAGTACCCTTTCTGAGGGAGTCTGACTGGCAACATCTACTTATCACAGCATCGTATATTTAAAAAGGGAAACCGTAGCATTATACAAATTGGACATTCAAGAACTGTACGTTTACCACAAAATTAGAGGAAACATAAAATGGAATTGTTAAATTTTTAATTTGAAGTTATATTACAGTTTATAGAAATTTTAATTTTCTAGATTTTTTCTTAAGTGGTCGTAGAAAAAATATGCTGCTCGAATCGTGTGGATTGTCCATATCGCACTTGAACGATTGAGCAAACTTCGTCTTCGTGCGATATGGCCAACATATCCACACTAGTTGCACAAACTACTAATTCTTTCAAAATATGCCCTTTTACATTTAAAAACAACCTGCCAAATGTCAAACCAATTTATCCATTTTAAAGTTATCGAATTAAAACATTCAAGTTTTCAAAATTTCAACACCCTGTATTTCGAAAAGTAAATGTGCTAGACCACTTAATCCTCATATCATTTTGTCCAATTTTACGAGAGGAATCTACATACAAACGTTGTAACATTGATTAAAAAATTTTATTTTATTTTTTAATCAATGGTTGTAATTACCCTTAACGTTCGAGATGCTTATACCATTTTTTGCGCGATCGTATTGAAATAAATTCCGAATAAAATAATTTAAATTTCTTCGAAATGAACAAAAAAGATCAATCGCGCAAAAAAAATTATGAAAATAATAGTAAATATTTATCCGAACAAATTCAAGTAGATCACCAGCACTGCGATTACCAATTTTGCATAGAATTTTAATATAGCATTGGTGGTTCAGTGGTAGAATACTCGCCTTCCACGCGGGCGGCCCGGGTTCGAATCCCGGCCGGAGCATATAATATGAATCGCTGCTTCGTAAACGAGAGAGAGGGACTAAGCAAGCAAGGCACATAACGAAGCAACGTAACGTAGCGTAACGTAACGGTCAGATCCTTTGCGCCGCGACCCCTGGGGTGACATTCCGTTCATAAAAGCTAGCGATCGCTTTTAAGCGACGTCACTTGGATTTCACATTTTACATTGATATTTTGACAAGGAAATATAGAGAATACGTAGGCGACACCTTATGAGTTTCAGAAATTAGAACTATTTGTCGCTCCAAAACACCCAAATTTGGTGAACGGAATGTGTATATCGACAAGATCGATTCAAAACTACTCGCTAGTGTGAACAGAATGCCACCCCCGGTCGCTCAAACATAACCTGACGTAAAGAACCAAAGTTCCAAAATTTATTTCAACCCGAAGGAAAAGTGGCTATTCTTCCCCCTCGACGGCACCAAAGCGATTTTCCTTTTGTCAGTATATCTATTTTATGTTTACCTCTCAACCTGGCTTCCTGTTTCCTTCGGGTTCAAATAATTTTTGTAAGCATTGAGGGTACCATTTGATAGTATATCTATTTTATGTTTACATCTCAACCTGGCTTCCTGTCTCCTTCGGGCTCAAATAATGTTTTTAAACATTGAGGGTACCATTTTTACCCCTTCTACGGCACCGAAGTGATTTTCGTTTTGTCTTCGGAAATTGGCTTTTAATTTTTGGCTGCCAAGTTCACTCCGGTTTTTTCTCAATAATTTCAAATGGTTCACCATCTGTTTTATTGCCGAAAATTATTATTACCATATTTATATTTTTATTAAGCATTCTCCAAGTAAAGTAATAATTGTTAAGTGATACGAGATAATTTTCTTAAACCACCATATACGCACTGCAAAAATATAATTACTCTAAATAATTATTCAATTATTCAAATTTCAAACATAATAATATTCTTCATCTGCAATTTTCCATATTTTGAAGAATTCAAATTGGTAACTATGGTAACATCTAGTGATGAATAGCCGCACTAACTAGTTCATGTATATTCATTACGAATCAAAGAAAGCTCTGGGACATGTCTACCTACACTCCTACAGTGTTATTGTGTTTATAAATAAAAATGTAATTTGATCATAACCGTGTTCCCACGTGCTGTGAGTGAATCAGTTGTATTATCAGTGACAGTGTATTAAAACTTATAACTTATTATAAGTACTGATTATCCTACTTCATAAATCATGGGACGGAAAGGATCAGGGCCTAAACCGAAGAAATCTGCTTCATTAAATAATTACAAAGAAATAAATGATCTTGTAGACAAGTTGTTAAGAATAAGTACCATACCTCAACAGTTTGATACTTCTAAATCACTGGAAAACCATAAAGAAATAAGTATAATCACTGAAAAACTCAGAAAGCTACAAGTAAATAAAGTCAACGAATATAAAAATACAACCAGTGATAGAACTAGTGCTGCCACCGTTGACAGATTTACTAATTGGTTTGAAGAGAATGGCGCGGTACTCAAAGGCTGTGAAATTCAAGAAGTTGAAAATTTTGGCTTAGGATTTATAACCAATGTTGAAACCCCAGTATCGTCTTTAGTTATCTCAGTACCTAGAAAACTAATGCTTACTGTTGAAGTGGCCAAAAAAACTGCTTTAAAAAATTTACTAGAAAAAGATCAGATGCTAGGAAACATGCCCAATGTTGCCTTAGCAATATTTTTGTTACATGAAAAGTTTAGACCTGAGTCTTTTTGGAAACCATACATTGATTTTTTACCAACTACTTATACTACAGTATTATATTTTACAGTCGAAGAGTTACAGGAGTTAAAAGGTAGTCCTACCTTAGAAATCGCTCTTCGCCAAATTAAAAGTATTGCTAGACAGTATGCTTATTTTCATAAGTTATTTCATACATCAGATGATTCGGTTAGTCAACTTATGAGGGATAAATTCACCTATGAAGAATATTGGTAAGTTTTTTAAGTGAATATACCTAGTACCTACATCCGAGCCTACATCTGCATGTTATTTAGGAATGTTTGTGTTTGAAAGTATTTAATATTAATATGAATTTAAATATATCGAATTGTATGTATTCATACAGTTGGAATTTAAATAAAATATATCATATTTATCATCTTAAAGTACCCATACCAGGCTTTCATTATACTCAGGTGATTTTTCTTATTACTTTTATTATTGTGTAATATTGGTTGCATACTCTCTATTGCATTGCTTTAAAATTGTGAATGCTTGAAAGACAAGACATTCAATATTAAGTAGGTATAGGCATTGTATAGGTTCATCAAGATTATCCAAAGATCTATGATCTATTTATTTGCTGAGCTGTTGCTTATAATCCAATCAATGAAGTAAATATGAGATCAAAAATTTAAGAATATTATAAATATGAGGACCTAGAAGAAGAAATACCTAAATAAATATTTTCTACTCACCTTTTTTTATAGGTATATTTATCTCTTAAGGTTTCAAGACTTATTTGTAAGCAATATACCTAATTCATAATTGTTTTGTGAACATGTTCCTGTACATATCTTCAGAATTGACAAAAATTCCATAATGCATGATGATAGGTAATTATGCCAAATTATAGTTGTTATTCACAGCAAAACTTGCCTTTTGCGATATTCGGGTTATTTTTCTTGCTCCATTTCCCAAAGATGACACACAAAAAATAGAAGGCAAAGGATTATCACCATGTAGGATAGTCATACAGCCATTAAAACAGACAATCAGACAACCTGGGACATGCCACAAGACGGTATGATGAAAAAGTATAACTTTTCAAAGAAATTCGTTACGGAAATGAGCAACAAGAAGGAATGGGATCCAAATACCATTACCAGACTTGGAAAGAATGCCATTCAATGGTACACTGACGGCTCAAAAGCAATAGAAGGAACTGGGATAGGAGTGTTCGGGCCAGGAACCAAACACTCTAAAAGCTTGGGAAAGACTCCAAGTATCTTTCAAGCGGAAATCCACGCCATAAGAAAGTGCGCCCAGTTCAATATTGATAAAGGATACAGAAGACAAAGGATTATCATAATGTCGGATAGTCAAGCAGCCATTAAGGCACTGAGCTCTTTTGTAATAAGTTCTAAAATTGTAAGTGTTATGTATTTATACAAATGGATATTTGTATTACCCTGTATAGGTATTTTATATTTAATTTAGCAAGGTATTATTGCTTATCAGTTTTGGAACTAAGGAAATGCCTAAGAAAACTCAATGAAATAGGCGGGACCTCACTGTGGACTCCAGGACTTGCACTGGAATAAAAGGAAATTAAATATATTAAAATTTCTTCGGAAAATATGTCTAAAGAAACTACTGGCCTTAGCATACATTAGAACATGCAAATATTTTAGCCAATTGATTTTTTTTTCGGTAATTTCAAGTAAGCGACATAAGAGACAGAAGAATATGACTTTTTTTGGGTAATGATATCCAGATTTTTAACGAAACATTTAAAAGATGAATAATTGCCACAAATTCAATTAACCTATAATTACGTCAGAAATATTTGAGGTTAAAACAGGAAATTTAAGGACAATGAAGCTAAATGGTAAATTTCAGATTGTCATATTTCGGTTAAAGCCCTATCATAGAAAAAAAAAGGAAATTATTGGGAAACAACGGCTAAAAATTCAATGCTCAACTTTGGGCTTCAAAAATCAATGTTTTTCTACCGGGTGGCCAACTAAGAACGGCGGTCGGCCATATCTCAGGAGTGGATTATAGCACAGGTTCGGGAAAAAAATTTTTATGACAAAAGCGGCCTCGAGAAACGCCTGGAAATTATTTTCAGAATTGTAGGTCCACCGCTAGAGGGCGTATTTGACAGTTAAAATTTTAAAATGCAATTTTTTTTAAATTTACCCTATTAAGGAGCATATTAAATATCATAATCACATTCCTCGACAGATTCTGCATATTTTTAATGCGACAGACTTAAGTCTATCTCTTCAAATAAGAGGTGGGGAAGAGTGGGAACCTTGTTACGAAAAAACGTCTGTAATTCCGGTTCTGCTTGACCGATTTTAATAAACTTGATGTTGTTGATGTTTGTTGAACAATCGAAAATTTGTAAATATGAAGCAATCTGATCAATAACATAAATGCTAGAGGGCGCTGTTTTATTTTTTTTAAATATTGTGTTTTCTCATAACAATTATAAATGGAAGCATACAAATTGAAGTAGGTCTTTAAAAAGTAGTCTGAATTAGTAATGAAATACTGCAAACAGCAAGGCGATATCTCTTTTCTACCCAGAGGTATCATAAGAAACAGGTAAACGGCGGGAATTGTTCTTCCAACGTCTAGAAGGCTGGTTATTAAATTTAGGCTGAATGAAAAGATCTTACATTGGTCTGCAGTAATTTAAACTGTCATCATACTAATGTTATGGTTGCCACTAGATTACCTAAATGTAATGCTGGCAACTAACAATGAGAACGAATTTCAAAATAATGTGATAAATCGAACAATTGAAACCTTTAATAAATAACTAGGTACGTAATTAGTGCCGCCCTAGATGTTCGAAATGTCGTCCATCATTTGCAATGCATGAAATCAATAGCTGAGGGGTAGAGAAAACAGCAGCTTCAATTTCTACCCTTGAAATACTTCGAATTGTCTATCGTTTCCTTCCCACCCTCTCACCTCGTTGCGAGTTTATCGGCTTAAACGAGATCTTTTACTCGTCCCGACAAATAAAAATCTAAACAAGTTAGGTCTGGAGACCTCGGTGGCCAAATAAATGAACTTCCAAATATCGGTTTTTATTGATATTTTATGCTTTTGATTTACTAACACATCGCTTGAAAACAAATATAACCTTCTTATATAATTGAAAAAATGTATCACAACTTACTTCACCAGCCTTCTAGACGTTGAAAGTTCAATTCCCGCCATTTACCTGTTTCTTACGATATCTCAGGATAGGAAAGAGATGTCGCCTTGCGGTTCGCAGTGTTTTATAACTAATTATTTAGTCTACTTTTTAAAGATCTAATGCAATTTGTATGCTTCCATTTAAAATTGTTACGAGTAAACACAATGTTTAAAAAAAATTAAACAGCGCCCTCTAGCATTTATGTTATCAATCAGATTGCTTCATATTTACAAATTTTCTATTGTTAAACAAAAGCTCTTTCAAACAGCATCAAGTTTGTTAAAATCGGTCAAGCACAACCGGAATTACAGGCGTTTTTTCGTAAAAAGGTTCCCACTCTCCCCCATCCCTTTTTGAAGAGATAGACTTAAACCTGTCACATTAAAAATATGCAGAATTTGTCGAGGAATGTGATTATGATATTTAATATGCTTCTTAATAAGGTAAATTAAAAAAAAATTGCATTTTAAAATTTTAACTGTCAAATACGCCCTCTAGCGGTGGACCTACAATTCTGAAAATAATTTCCAGGCGTTCATTTGTCCATATGTCAAAAAAAATCTTATGGGTCTCAAATTGTTAGTAATTTGTGCTCACCCAATGCTTTCCATTATTTTTCTTAATATGTCCATTTTCCCAATCTATTGAGTAAAATCCCTATTTTAAATGGCCATATCTCTCATCGCATGAATCGTACAAAAACAAAAAAACGCATTTCAATTGTCATCTCAAGCTTCAATTAAGCCTATATGCTTTTCTTAACCAAAAAACCAATTTTTCCTAAAATTTTAAAAATAACTTAAAAATGAAGATTTTTTGGGTGAAATCGAATTTTTCCATGCCCAATAACTTGGAAGGAAGGGGTGCATCTCATGAAAACTGGAAAAGAGTTCACAGTTTCGAAAACCGGCAATTTTTCCAACAGGTAGGTTTGCTTTGGTATATTTTTTGTCCTGTTCTTCCCCACACTCTTCCAAAGTTGAATTACCGGATTTGACACACGCTACTTAACAAAATTCAATTTACTTTAAGTAGCTGACATTATTTTCGGATATAATTACCTTTTTTAATCATGTTAAATGAACGAATTTGTTGCAGCTTTATTCATTTTTACACATTAAACATGTTATTGAATTTGGACGTGTCTTTTGAAATGTTAATAAATAATTTTTGCAAATATATATTGATACAGAATGAATAAAAAGTATATTTGTTAGTATGAACTACTTGTTGCTGTTTTTCCTTTTTGTGGTATCTGAAGCAAGTAAATCAACAAATCGTCGAATTAATAACCATCATGGAAAACATCATATAGATTGTTCCCTAGTAGATTGTCCAAAATCTCCAAAATGTGGACCCTGTCAGAGTCTACACATACCTGAAGGAGAATGCTGTCCCAAATGTGTAACCACAAAGTGTCCAAAAATCAAGTGCGGGGAATGTGAAGCTGCAGTTACATCTTCAGGTGCCTGTTGCCCTGAATGCAAACCTGTGTCTTGTCCGGATATTGATTGCGGATCCTGTGAACTTGCTGTAACGTTGCCTGGAGAATGCTGTCCTGTATGCGAAGCAAAATTTTGTTCTGATATTGAATGTGATTATTGTGAAGTTGCTGTAATACCATCTGGAGAATGCTGTCCTGTATGCCAAGAAGTAAGTTGCCCCGATATTTCTTGTAGTTGGTGTGAAGTTGCGGTTACAGCACCTGAAGATTGCTGTCCAGTATGTCAGAAAATAAATTGTCCTAATATCAATTGTCGTTGGTGTGAAGTTGCTGTAATACCTCCTGGGGACTGCTGTCCTGTTTGCGAACCAGTTTTCTGCCCTAACATTGAATGTGGTAGGTGTGAAACTGCTGTTATACCTCCTGAAGAATGTTGTCCTATATGTGAACCAAAAAAATGCCTAGAAGTTCAATGTGGTAACTTTGCAACTGCAGTAATTCCACCCGGATTATGCTGTCCTGTATGTGAAACAATTGAATGTCCAGACATCCAATGTGATCGTTGCGAAGTGGCGGTAGCATCACCAGAAGAACGTTGCCCAATATGTACAACTGTCGAATGTCCTCAAATTAAATGCAGTCCCTTTTACATTGCAGTATTACCACCAGATGAATGTTGTCCCAGGTGTGAACCAATAATTTGGTAATGAATTAAAGTTACACTGAATTCGCTCTAACGGCTCCCATATGTGGAACTTGATAAGAACTACAATTTTGATGTTTAAATTATTTATCTATAAAATTTGTTTATTTTAACCACTATCAGATATTATTGCTGTATAATACCGTATGATATACCTACTTGAATGTTTAATAAAAAAAATAAATAATTTGACTCCCCTCCTGTAAGGTGAAAAATACAAAGAATTTGATAATGTTCTACCTAAACTGGCTATAAAGTCGTCCTTCACCGAAATGTTGACCTGATGAAAATAATATTTTATTGAATGAAATAAGTTTCTGAACATAATTTTATTATCTGCTACCCTTTCAAGAAGGGTTGTGATTATTGTTAATTGAAGTTTTAATTTTTTTTTTCAATTTCACTGGCTTGTCCACCAAACCAAACAAACTCCAGTGAAAACTGTATGAAACACCATTCAACCCCTCAGTAGCTTACCTGTTTCTTGTCCCTAGCTATAACCTGGCAGCTGCGTTTAAGCAGGTAAATTGATATTAGTAATTGCACTCATCTGTCAACCCATCGAGTTTTAAGATAATTTAATAACAAATAACGTAGTACCTATTTTGTAACAAATATTAGTTGAAAATTCCTCCTCCCTTAAAAATTCCTTAAAATTTTTTTTGACTAGAATACAATACCACCATGCTGGGAATCGCTCAAACAAAAAATTTTACGCACTATCTATGTAAATTCCATGTGGCTACATGCAACTGATCCCAATTGTATAAAATTAGATCCTAAAAATTATGGTTGGTTCCTAAATGGTTATTTCCTACCAAAAGAATTTGATGATGACCAAGACACCTTTGAATATAAACGATATTTTAGAAATGACAGAAAAAGAAAATTACGAAGCTTCCTCAGACTTTGAAAACTTCCGGTGACTCTTATCCTGAATAATTATGTATAACAATGTTTAGGATCTTTACTTATTTGAATGTATTTATTATTTAATAAAAATTTCTACATTTTCCGCCTAAACACGAATTGATAACTTTCTTAAGAATATTGTTCTTTTGTTACAATTTTAATGTATTAATGTTTTCAAAAGCTTTATTAATGAAATTAATCAATGAATCAAAAATGCCATTAGTTTAAAATTAGCGCTCAACCAAAAATGACTGATGACATACCGAGTACGTTCATAATATATCGAAAACTGACAATGTACTTATCAGTCAAACGACGGGGTTAACGCTTTTTGTGGTGCGTTTGTAAATTATTTTTATCTACAACTGTCATATAACGGGTACGATTTGACACTATTTTCATTGTCATAATTCCGTATATTACCGCACTAGTGCGTTTTTTAATACATTACCACACTAGTGCGATAATAAGAATCTAGAATAGTAGTTTACCTAACAAGTGCGGAAAGTGATACTTTTCCGCACGCCATTGCAGATGGCCGAACGACGCTTTAGCGAGTTCGGCCAGCAATCGCGTGCGGAAAAGTCACTTTACGCACGTGTTAGGTACACTATTTTTTCTACTAGCATGCGAAAAATAACCCAAAAGTTAACATAAAGATACATTTCTTATTAAATGCATATTAACAAATTAATTATTATTATTTGACATTCATTTGATGAGGCTTATACCAGGGCCATTAAAAAATGATTGAAAAATAAGTTGTTTTTTTATTGAAAATTATAGCAAAATTATAATAAATTTCTTAATTTTTCAGTCATTTGGTAAACTTGGATATACAAAATACATATTTTGAATATTCAAATGTCAGTATATTCCTCAAATGTCAATAAATTTACTTTCCGCACTAGTGCGGAAAAGTGACTCTTTCCGCACGCTTTTTAGTGCGGAAAAGATTCACTTTCCGCACGTTAGTAGAAAAAAATATTAAAACCAGAATTTTAAATATTTAAAATAACATTGGAAGCTGTATTTTCAGTTTCCGAAAGGAGATTGTCTTCGCTTGAACTCATTTTTATAGATTTTTGTTCATTCAACTTTGACAATTTGATGACATACCTAACTAATTTATTTTAATTCCACTGATTTGTTTGTATTTGTTGCTATGGTCACAGAATATGATACACAGTACTTTATGTTTGCAGTTGATATTATTAAAAATACGTTGGATTGAATTTTTTTTTCAATTCTATAAGATAGGTAGGTACTGTTAATAATACTATCTCTGTATCTGTAGAGTAGGGAGGGTGAGTGTGTAGGCTCACA